>JANTCA010001934.1:0-11681 GCA_024741275.1 Chironex yamaguchii | reverse complement strand
AACTCAACAAGCCAACACTCACTAACAGTGTATATAATTAAGTATAGCTAAAAAATACACCGTTATTTTAACGTTACGATATTATCTTCATCAGAATTACTGATGAAGATTATATCGAAACGTTAAAATGACGGTGTATTTTTGAGTTTTGTATATATATATGCATTTCTTTTACATATTTTGTTTGTCTCCTGTTAACAGGTTATCTCTTGACCCCTTCCTACTGCCTAACCTTCTTCAAGGGATAAAATAAGATGGACACATAGTATTGTGAAGTGCGTTTTGTTTAGACTCCGTAGTCACTTAACATAACTGTTTGCCTCCTGTTAACATATAATCTCTTTGATCCTTCCTACTAACTGCCTTGACCTTACGTGATATTCTTTCAGAAAACAGTTTACCAAGGGTAGCTAATGCCCCAATTAATGTTAAGTAATGGGCTTGTATGTGAAATCTTGAGAGTGATTTGCTGCGGTGACACTGATGCCAGTCCGAGTCTATTGGCCTGCAAAGTTATTTTTTTCTCCAGACCTAAATGACCGTGGTGGCAACTTCTGTGAGAAGAGAGATTCAAGACTTGAAGAAACTTAGTGAAAACGTAGCATCTTATGTGGTCAAGAGTCAAATTGACGGTGAGTAAGGTGTCATAGGAGAAATAATGTAGTGAAAAGTATGTCTTGACACGAGCACTTAATTGCTTGTACAAAAAGGGGAAATGATAGGACACCACCAGAAAGTCGAGAAATGCGATAACCCGGGAGTCGCCAAGCAAAATTAACGAGGTTAAGATCAACAAGAAAAAAACAGGATGCATTATAAAAAGGTTTAAACCGTGTTCCGGTGTATCATAAGCTACTATTGGAAAAACTTGGCTGACGTTAATTTAAGTAAATTTTTTTATTTGCTTTTTCAGTCTTTCTAATGAGGTATTTGAGTGTGCATGCCAAAGGACATATAATTGATTACCAAACATGACGTTGTGAGTTTAAATCGATCTTAGAGCTACCCATATTGGCATGTTACAGGTGAACAGACCCTGGTTCTAATCTCATCTAGACGACTGCCATAATTACAGACAGCTTTTGAATATCCCCGCCCATCCTCCACGCTCTCATTCTCTGGAACATGTGTTTAAACCACGCTTCTTGAACTTTTGGAAGCACTTGTTGAATGTTTAAAATTGCTACAAGCTGGTTGTCGTCATTATCAAGTTATGGACACTAGCACCTGATATTTTTCTGAAACGAGATCATTACTGGTTACAGCTTAAAGCGATCATTTTTGTCGGCTTATCATAAACCATGAGATTGCATCTCAAAAGTATGTGAAGAAGTCTAACGGCAGCAGGTAAATTTTCTCCTAAACATGACATGAATCTCTTTCCTAAGATATATCGTTGCTATCTCTTTTCATTACTATATTTTTATGCCTGTTTGAATTATTTTTCTTGGCAGGGAACAGAAATTGACACTAATGTCATAACTAAGTTCATTTATAGGATAGGTTCTAAATGAATTCCCCGAAAGTCAGTTCTTGATAACCTCTTGTCCTGATATGGTTGTATTTCATGAAGACCTGTTGCCTTTCTTACGATAAGGTATTCGTGACTGTCCTCCGAAGAACGTTGACGAATGGGTTTGTGCCAGCTCAGTCTAATATTCTAGATCTAATATTCCGTTCTTTTGCTGTAGAGGGAAGTCATTTAGACAGCCTTGCATAACTCAAATAACATTGGATGGTTTCATCGGGAGCTAGAGGTAAGAGGCTTTGCTATATTAAATTAGTGTTTTGTAAACCAAATTCAAACGATATATAACAGCTTTAAGCTCAACAAAGAACACAGTTTATGTTAAAAGATTTTAAAAGAAATGCCATCTTTTATGACGTTTTGGAATTAATATCATAACAATGTAGTGCCATCGGGCTGTATATATACGCAGAACCATATAAAATTCGCGGACGGATCATGTTCTTGTAACATCTTGATTTGTTGCGGTGACACTGATGCCAGTCCGAGTCTATTGGCCTGCAAAGTTATTTTTTTCACCAGACCTAAATGACCGTGGTGGCAACTTCTGTGAGAAGGGAGATTCAAGACTTGAAGAAACTTAGTGAAAACGTAGCATCTTATGTGGTCAAGAGTCAAATTGACGGTGAGTAAGGTGTCATAGGAGAAATAATGTAGTGAAAAGTATGTCTTGACACGAGCACTTAATTGCTTGTTCAAAAAGGGGAAATGATAGGACACCACCAGAAAGTCGAGAAATGCGATAACCCGGGAGTCTCCAGGCAAAATCAAGGGAGGTAAAGTTTTGTATGTTGTAGTTGACTGGAGGAGTTAATGCCTGGACACGAAAACTAAAAAACAAAAGGAGTTGACTGCCTTTTCGAGCAACGAATTTGCCCAGATCAGCTTGTTGTTTTGACATTCCTTTCCCCCTTTTTCGATTTCACTTGACTTTCAGGTCGCCTTATATTGCCTCAAATCATGAACAGAGGCACTTCCAGAGACGCGGAGAGAACTTCCATCATACTAGGATTTGTTTTGTGTTTTACAAACTTTTACAAATACTGCTTTACAAAATAGGTCACATCAACCTGAGTTTAAAAACATTAACAATCTTTTAGAATTGAGAAAAATGGACCTACGGCATCATTTTGCTTTAGTTTATTGCTGACTATCGCGCGATTAACGATTATTTGTTGGATGTTTAGGACATTCACTGCTATCAAAGTTCTCTGCTCATTTGTCTACAAATAAACGAATTTTATATCATTGTCATAGCTTTATCACTTTCCAAAACAAACTCCATGCTTCAAAAGAAGTTGATCAATTGATCATATCATATCTTTTAACTAGTCAAATATAAAGAGACAAATTTCTGAAATAGAAGATTTATACTCTGGTGAATATCGGAAGAAACCATAATTTTACCTCACAGGCAGTCTTTAGGGCGACAGCCAAATATACTCACCAATCATCCAATGCTTTCCATGAAAAATAATTAAAGAAAATATTACTTTATTTGTTATTGGTACTGTTGTGTTGTGCTTTTTTTCATGCAATGTTCTTCTTTTTAGAGGGGAAGCTTCTTTTCGTATACA
This sequence comes from Chironex yamaguchii, assembly GCA_024741275.1. Taxonomy (NCBI): domain Eukaryota; kingdom Metazoa; phylum Cnidaria; class Cubozoa; order Chirodropida; family Chirodropidae; genus Chironex; species Chironex yamaguchii. The sequence goes on along the minus strand of JANTCA010001934.1, from coordinate 8,576 downwards.
ATTTTATTTTATACTCATTTAGTCATGTTGGGAATTATATGGATTTTCGTGATTGGACTTGCATCCTTTGCTAATTGCAAAGATGTTGCTGACAACATAGAAAAGTACAAAGGAAGATCTTTTAGGGAAACTGACGACGCTCAGTTTAATGAGAATCAGGATATTGAAATCAAATTCAAGGAAAGTGACCACGAACTTGACGTTGCACCAACGAAAAAAGATAATACAAATGGTAAGTACGAGACATGTCTGCAATCATAATAAATATACAACGAATATTAAGGAAGGATAAACTAGAAAAGGAGCTTTTTCTGGGGCTTCATTCTAAGAGATATTTCTTCCATCACGAGACTAACAAAAAATGCAGCTACGGATGAAGAAACTTTTTAAGTCATGAGTCGTAATCTTTTTCAAAGCTATGTTTTAAGGGATAACAACCAAATAAAATCCAAATTTCCATTTCTTTTTTACTAACTCTTCAGCAGTCCCTTGGGTACAGAAGACAAGAAGAAGAGCTCACTATTCTTGCCAGTCCTGTGTTTTCTACATCAGGTTGACCTCAAGCTTCCGTTTTTTAAGTCTAAAGATTTACCAACTCTTGCTCTATATGTACTTATTCTCTTAATTGCTTATGCCATACTCAACATAACTAACACCAGGTGAAACGGACATGAATACCATTTACTACCCTAGAGAATCGTTAGGTACACAGGGCAATGAGAAGAGCTCGCCATCCTTGCCAGTCCTTTGTTTTCTACATCAGGTTGACCTCAAGCTTTTGTTTTATAAGTTTGCTGATTTAACAACCCTTGCTCTAAGTGTACTTAGTCTCATACTTGCTTATGCCGTATTTCACCTTGAATTACACCAGTGAAATTGACATGAATACCATTTACTATCCTAGAGAACCGTTATGTACATAGGGCAATGGGAAGAGCTCGCCATCCTTGCCAGCCCTGTGTTTTCTGCATTAGGTTGACGTCTGCTTTATATGTCTCCTGATTTATCAACCCTTTGTCTAAGTGTACTTAGTCTCCTACGTGCTTATGCCATACTCCATCTTAAATATCACCTAGTGAAATGGACATGAAAACTATATGCTCTTCTCCTGTACCATTAAGTATTTAGGACAAAGAAAAGAGCTCGCCATCCTTGCCAGTCTTGTATTTTCTGCACCAAGTTGACCTCAAGCTTCTGCTTTTTAAGTCTCCTGATTTTTCAACCCTTTTGTCTAAGTGTACGTAGTCTCGTAATTGCCATACTCCATCATAAATATCATCAAGTAAAACGGACATGAAAACTATTTGCTCTGCTCCTGTACAATTAAGTACTTAGAGCAGAGTCGAGAGCTCTTTTGTGTCAGTCCTCTGCTTTCTGAATCAGGTTAATGTCTACTGTGTTGCAAAATTTTGTGGTCATTGTTAATCATAATTTTTATCGTTGTTCTTCGGCTTTGCGTTGTCTGTTCGCCTGTTGTATCTATCCTTATACTCGCTTTGGTAGTCACTTTTCTCCATTTCAAAAAATATCGTCTTCTCACAACTGCGACGATGTCTTCTGAGTTTGCTCTTTCCATGACTTCTCCATTGGTTATGAAGTTATCTATCGTATGTTTACTAGACACTTAATGTGGAATGGTGCGAATCATTTCTCTGCCACTTTATGGTCCAGGTTTCTGATCCAAAGTAGAGAATCGAAAGTACTTTAATATAAAGATCTGAAGTTTGATTTTCTGTTCTACCTTTTTTTGTTCTTAAAAAGTTGTTCCAAAATTAAAACATTTCCTGTCAAAAGAAAGGCACATTACAATAGGACCAAAAGCCAGTTGAATTTAAACAAGATTAAATTCAAAAGATCAAAAAGTCAAAAAGATAAGTAAGACGTAGAGGAAAACTTATTTAAGGCTTGTTCTATATGTTTGGCTATGCACGGGTTCTTTTATTTTCGAATGACAAGAAGACGAGGCATGCTCTAAGATAATACGTCAATACATATTTACAATATTCAGAACATCGTAGACGTTTAGAAGGGTGACAGTTTGTGTGTCTACTTAAATTTTGCAAACACGAGTTGCAAATTGTCGGCACGTTCCATCAACATAATAGACAAGAATATTTGTATACAACACGATAAAGCAGTCTCCTGGGAACAGAGCATTTTTCACGCTAAACATTTTCCGAAACGCAAAAGAGGAAAAGACCACTTTGTTATCAAAATCCTTACAATACTAAGTAGTAAACTCTCTAATTCCTTTTTTGTTAACTAAGGAAAAGTGATTTGCAGAAGCCAGTTTAAAAAATGTGAACTGTACTTTTCAAATACGTGCCTTATAAGTTGCACGAGTACTGTTAGAGCTAACGGTGCAATCAATGTTGTCTGATTACCATATCTACAGGAAATTCGTCCGTGAAACAAGTTCAGTGTCATCAAAAAGAAACTACCAATGTGTGATTTGTCATATTTATACTATCCGCAAGAGATCAGTATTGCAAATAAAATATTCTTAATCAATTTCTGACAGGCGTAAACAATATGTCATGGAAGGATTTGGTAGCAGTAAAGGAAGGAGCAGTTATTGAAAGCAATTTTGATGGTCTCACTTGCACATTTCAATCAAAATATGAAGCTTGTCAGGCCACGTTTCTTCCAGTTCAAGGACATTGTCCCGAGTTGCCATCATTAAGGTCATTTATGAAGCGATTTTTACCTGGAATTGAAATGTTAAGTGTTTCTGCCAACTTCATCCATCCAGACAAATTCGATGTGAAGAAGTTCGCGATTGAACGCTGCAAGAGTAAGACGTTAACACTTTCTTTGTTTTCTGAGGAGAGTATTGATGCTGTTGAAAGATACTTGACAGTTAATGATGTTCAGCTCGAGGTGAGCTTCCCTTATGAGTCACAGACTCTGACACTTCCTGATTTATCAGTCGGTGGGACTTCAATGTCCACTATAGATGGAAAGAAAGTCTCAGTCACAATTAACAAGAAAGCCAACTCAACTGCTATACAGTACGACATTGAAGCCATGGAGCAAGTGTCTGTAGCTGGATTCTTGAAGAAATTTAACTTCGATATCAATGATTTACTTGGTAGTGAGACGGGACCGGCCAAAAAGGCGTTAAACCTTGCAAGCCTTGGTTTCTCAAATGCAAAAATTCAAGGCTACCTTGTTAAAGAACAAGCATTTGAATTTTTAGTAAGTGGTAAGGTTATGAACTGTCCATTACTTGAGCAAGCGTTGAAGACATACCTTGTCGTCCAAAGATACAAAAGTGAAACAAAGGTTGTTAAAGCTGCTCTTTATGCGATCTACAAGAAGCCGCTCGTAGATATGCTGAAGGCGATGACTAAAGACGAGGAGATTCCTACTCTATCGTTGTATGCAAACATCAATAGCTTTGTTTTCACTGCAGCCTCAGATGGCTTTACTGTAATCAATTTACAGCCAGCAAAAGGAGAATCAACAAAATTTGCATCAGCCAATTTTGTGACCAACACTATCAACCCAGGAGTGGAAACAAGGTTTAAGGTAAGAGAATTCCTTTCATTCATCAAATAATTATTTAACTAGAAGCACTCCGAGAGCGCAAACCTCCGCCATGCCACTACTGTTATTCAAACAAGGGTTTTCCCCGCGAGGATTTTCTTGCTAGTCACTTTCATGAAGATATCATTACCAAATACGGTAATTAGGTTATCCCCTTAAAGACTTCCTCACCAGTATTACGAAGGTTTCATTACCGTTAAAGTGATCCAGAATCCAGGATTAGATCTGGATCGTTCTCGAAATTTAATCATTTGTTCCTGATCCAAGGTCGAACACTTCCTGAAAATGTTATAAAACGTCATTAAACTCCATCCAGTAGTTTTTGAGGTATCTTGCTAATGACAGACGGTCAAACCGACAAGCAGAGAAGCAGACAAGCAAACTCTAGTGAATACATAACTTCCTGACTCAGGTAACTAGAAGCACTGCCAGAGCACAAACCTGCATCAAGCCAATATGAATGTTCAAAATGAGCTGTACTAATAAACGTAAAGTTGAAAAGGATTTCTCCGGGATGTTTTTCTCGCTACTTGTTGTTTCATGAAGAAATAATTACCAAACATGGGCTGTTCTAATCCCCATGAAGACTTCTTACTTAGCTGTGGTTTTACGAAGTTATCATTACCAAAAGCTTCAAACCGGAATCATCACATAACTTTCTTGGCGTAGGTTACTAATAGCACTCAGAAAGCGCAAAAACTCCGCAAAGTCAATGGGGTCAGGTTGAATTTTCAGTTTTGTGAATATTCAAAATGAGCTGTATTATTAGACGTCATAGTAACGGAGTTTTCCCCACGATGATTTCCTCGATAGTTTTGCTATTATGAAGGTTTTTCTATTAAAATGTGTCAAACAATGTAACTGATTTTAGGCCAGACAAATGTAAATTATTAGATTGAAAAATCAATGCGTGGACATACTGACAGAAATCGCATACAATGTCACCATCGGGGGCTAAGTGGAATTGATAATATTCACAATGTTTCTTCAGCAAAGTTAGTCTCGGTTTCAGATTGATGTGTTGTTATGGGTAAGGCATTGCATCTTCCACGTTAACCTTAAAAGATTACAATATAATTTACAGAATTCAGCCTTTGCAAATTTTGTAACCTTAGAAGTGTTGCTTTTGTTTGCAGTGTTTGGGATCTTTGCTTTGTTGAAATGTATAATTGTATAAGTAAATATTAAAAAATGTCTCTTGTCGTTGTCATTCTAGATTCCTTACGTCTCCCCCACGTCTCGTCGTGAAGAGACCCCTAAAATGAACTCAGCAGAGATGCTTGTCACCATCAATGTCACTGAAACGTCCCTAAAAGCCGATTTTCCAGAGAATGTACAAGGAAGCCTGGTACCCTTAATAGATACGGTCTGGAAGGAGCCTAGTCTTAAGGTACGTACTGACCCCTGACAAATTTAGTACTGATTCTCAACTAGCATCGTTCACGACATCTAAGACCCCGTCTTTACCAGCACCACTGATAGCGTCTTTGATGACGTCTCTTATGGCGCATATGATGCTGGCACTGATGAAGTCTCTGATGACGTCTCTAATGATGCCTATGATGCCGCCTCTGCTGAAGTCTCTGCTGACGTCTCTAATGGCATCACTGATAGCGTCTCTGATAACGTCTCTAATGCCGCATATGATGCCAGCACTGATGAGGTCTCTGATGACGTCTCTAATGGCGTCTATGATACTGCCTCTGATGAAGTCTCTGATGACATCTCAAATGGCGCCTATGATACTGCCTCTTGTGAAGTCTCTGATGTCGTCTCTAATGGCGCATATGATGCCGGCAATGATGAAATCTCTGATGACGTCTCTAATGGCGCCTGTGATGCCGCTTATGATGAAGTCACTGATGACATCTTTGATGGCGTTTTTGATAGTGTCTTTGAATGGCACCCATGATTGCACCTCTGAATGGCAATTCTGATAGCTCAGTAATTTTTCGAGTGACTTCCTTGCTAAGCGACAAGTACTTCCTTGTATTATTAGAAGTTTATGCTGCAACGGTATGCAGAGTGTATCTGTCGAGTATTTCATGTTAATCAAGTTAAATTAGATGCCACTATTGATGAAGTCTATGATGGCCTCTTTGATTGAGTATCTAATTGCGTCTCTGATGGCATCTCTAATAGCGCTTCGGTTGGAGCCTCTGTTGGCATCCCTGATACCTTAGTAATTTGGAAAGCTATGTGCTTATTTAACCACCAGTAATAACTTCTTTTAAATTGTTGAATGTAATCGGCCTTACATACAGAATAGGTATCACTTTAGGTATAAATGTTGCGTATGTAAATACAACGTATCTCATCTACACTACTCAATAGCATATATAATTGTCGCTTCTAAAATTCTATGCATCTACGTGTTTTGTAACCTTAGTCATTTTCGTCATATTTTACCTGGAATGCGTCAAATGAAAATAAATGTTTTACTTGACTGAAACACATACATTCGCTACATTTGCAGAGTATAAGACTTGTACAATTTGTTTGTGGTGCAAAACTTTAAAATTGCCCAGAAAATTTGATTATTTCGCTAAAAACATACCTCAAAGCTATTTTCGTTTAACAACCTTCAGATTATGAATTGCACAGAAGGAAAAAAATCTTTTAAAAGCTTTTAAGTATGTTTTTAGAGCAAAGTTGCAAATTTTCATTACGATTTACAAAGCCTGCAGATCGTTATGTTATGGCAGTCCATTCCCTTTCCTTCTTCTCACTTTTGACTTAGTTTAGCGATTCATTTGTTGCCGACTCTTCTTAATCTTTTGGAAGTGAATTGCTTCTACAACAAGTAAGCCAAAGTTAATTGAAGCTATTGTCATTAGCGTTTGAACAATTTAATCAAGAAATCTCTTTAGTACATGAGTCCATCCATTCACTCATTCATTCATCTATCCTTGATTCAATCAATCGGTCAATCAGTAAATGACTAGTTCCAATCAATTAATAACGAATCAATCATTATAGTATGCAACCCAGTCGTCGGTCGGTCTATCCATCTGTCCGTCGATTAATTCATTCTTTTACGCATCCATCCATCAATCCATTAATCAATCAATCCATAAATCTATGCATCCATCCATTTATTCATCCATCCATCCACCCATCCAACCACCCATCTATCCGTTCATCCATTCATCCATTCATCCATCCATCCATCCATCCATTCATCCATCCATCCATCCACCTACCATCTATCCGTTCATCTATCCATCCATCCATTTATCTACATGTCCAACCATCCATTCATCTATCCGTACGTCCATTTATCTGTATGTCTATCTGTTCATAGTCATAGATATAAATGTCAGTCAAAAATGATGTCTATGAAAATATATTTTGATTTTTTTTGCTCAGTCTGAAGATCTTCCTCTTCCTGAAAGTGTACAAGTGAAAATGGAGAGCATTGATGTAGGACTTGCTAGACCCCGCCAATTAAACATTACTTTTATGGTGACATCATCGTTTGTTGTCGTTCCTGATCTTTTGACTCTAAATGGGATTTACTTCGTCGTATCAGCAAATGGGATCACGGCTACGGAATTTGAACCTTGGAAGCTCTTAAATGCCCCCCAACTGGAAAGCAGAAATGGCACAATTGACATAGAAATTAAGCAGGATGAAGGATCTTATTGTATACAAGGTTACCTTGATGCATATTCCTTAAAAGATCTAAGAGAAACAACGAAGGCTGAGTTTTTGCCAGAATCATATCTGGAGACATTCAATGAGACTTTAGCTTTTGGTGCAAAAAATGTGGAATTTCAAAGTCCGCTTTCTAAGGAGGCTGCTAAATACGTCAGGTAACATTTTTCATATTTTATTGGACAAAACTGGATAATCCAGGAATCGGATAGAAAGTAGCAATGGCAAACAGTAACATTTGATAGATTGGTTTGACAAATTCTATTCCTCTCAATGCAAAATTTGACTTATGTCTGATGGATAAGACCTTATAAGTTTGAAAATGCATATAAATCGTTCTCGTGTTTAAAAGGACAGGAAAATCAAAAAGTTAATATTTTTCTCGAAACTGCACTCCGCCATCTATAACGTTTACAAACGCACAAAAAGTAACGGCGTCATACAAATTTTATGTTTTCAAAGTCAAACATGATCAAGTAATAGGGTTGAAATGTGACTTGACGTATCGAGTTTGGTGTAAATTCCTACAGCGAGTCCTATACAAATTTAAAACTATCCAAATCATAACCATATTGTTTTCAAAATTGTGACAAATTCAAAGGAACTTAAAATAATCCCGTATTCTTTGCTTTCCTACTTGGCCAACAACATAACAGTTGTTCTTAAACTTGTACTATCTTACAAGGTATGTTAAAGTATGCACTTGAAGCAAGTCTTATTTTTAACAACTTTCACAAAATCCTACCAAAGCAAACAAAACTAGTGGCTAGAAATAGTGTAAATATTTATCGCGCAGCATACGACAAGAATGGCTACACATTTATCGTGACACGAAAGGTTGATAATTTAAGTAATAGAAAATGGATATATTTTTCAAAAGCAAACATGGCTGCCAATCATTTTGAGAATAGAAACCCCCGTTGGCTGAGGGTTTGACCAGATACGTTAACGTCATAACCGAGGGTACTTTGTTCTTTCTTCTTTGCTAAAACATATTACCTGTAATGTAATGTAGCATCTCGATATGCATTCGGCAAAGCACAAAAATGCCGACTTGTGTTCCTTTGTTGAAGACGAGGACTGTGCTTTTTGTAGCCTGACACCATTAATATTTGACCAACGTATGACTCGGAATTACATCCGGCACAAGAGAATTTATATACTACACGGGCCCGGAGTGATTGTGTTTAATTCTTTCAAAGTTAACCGTTTGTTAAGTGTTAAGGATCCTTATCCTAAATCACTCCGGGCCCGTGTAGTATATAAATTCTCTTGTGCCGGATGTAATTCCAAGTTCACTTAACTACAAGGGTACGGCAACATTTAATTACGGATAAGGGGTCCCACATTTACAAACATTTACAAGAATC
>JANTCA010001933.1:0-11681 GCA_024741275.1 Chironex yamaguchii | reverse complement strand
CTACATGTTTCGTATAAATAGGTTGCCATATACATATACTTTCCTTTCTGATGTTTCATACTCTGAGGAGTGTCAGATGAAAAAAGCTTTTAAGTATGTTTTTAGCGCAATGTCGCAAATTTTTATGGCGATTATAAATGGATTCTAGGCACAAAGCATATGCCCCTTGTACAACTTATACACCAATAGACAGATACCCAAGAACAGGGCAGCAGATCGGGGATGTATGACTTCTAGTCTTTCGACCTTTGCTATTAAGCTGTTTAGCGTCACATTCGCAGTCGTGGAACCCGCGTTTGACACCCTATACCTTAGTGGTCATCATCATACCTTAGTTCCGGTTCTAAACACAAGATCACCCTGTCAACTCTATATAGAGCGATTGCCATTCCATGTTATTATCTAGAAACACTCCAAGAGCGCAAACAAAGCATTGGTTTTTGTCAGGATGATTTCCTTGTAAGTTGACTCTCGTGACCATTTCGTTAGCAAATATGATAATTAGGTTTTTCCCACAAAGACTTCCTCACTAGTACTACGAAGGTTTAATTACCGAAAAATGGATCCAGAATCCCGACAGGGATGAAGATCACCACCAAAAGCTAATCAGTTCTACATCATGCATTTTCTGACTTATGTTGGTAATAGACAAACCAACACCGGCAATAACATTTCCTTCTTGGCGGAGGTAATAAAAGAATACAAATGTTGCAAAAATAACCTCTGCTATTTTAGTACCAAAGCTGCGAAATACCACTGTGTGAGCTTTGCGAGATAGTAAGAAATCTCAGTAAGACTGATAGTAAGACTCAATGACTGCAGAACCAAAAGTTATACTATTGATAACTAAGATGGAATGGTCCTTGTCAATATTTTGCATATCAGCTTCCTTGATGTAGGTTAGTTTAAAAACTTTCCTTCAACACTAAGAATCAGATTTCATTGGAATGATCCTACCTTATTGAATGCTTTTAGGAGCTCTTTGAGATATTTTGTTTCCGCAAGGGTCTGGCAATGTCCTAATATTTCAAAGGTGCCCGAACAAGTTTAACTCTTCTCCTTGAAGTTACTTTTATCAGTAGAACTTGCTAAGTATCTCTAGTGCTTCCAGCTTGTCACTTAGAAGACCATATTTAATATTCTTTTAAAACTTCTTTACTATATTTTGCTTTTTGTTGTGTTCTTTTTCAATAATTACTGACCTACATTATATTTTCATTCCGCAACGTCATTTCGTTACAATGACATTCATATATTATACAGTCACTGGAAATCAATTTTGCATACGACATCAGTTTCTCTTTTCTCATCATTTGTTACAATATTTGCTAAATAAGTATATGAGTTAAATTCAATCAGCAGTTTTAAGTTCAATCTGTTTGTTATACATTTTGCCAATTTTGCTAAGTCATACCAAATACATAATGTTTACAGACTATTGTAAAGATTTTTGGAGTCGTTCAAATTTAAGAAGATGAAATCGTTCAAATTTCACCATGTAGAACTTTTATACATTGCTAAAAGACATTATGTTTTAGTACTTAGACTTTATATTACCAGTCAATGATAGTACGCTTCAAAAATTGTTCGACAAAATATTGGTCACAACTAATGTTAGCTCTATAGAAATAATATGAAGGACAACATATATGCTGTTAATACCTGACTTCAGGAGTTTTGAAGGTTTAGACAGAAGTAGGGCAAAACAATTTTTGCGAAACAATACAAGTCAAAAGCTAAATAGTTTATAGCTGGAATCGGCTAGAAGTAGGTCCACGCCCTTAACAAAATCAGCCGATTTACATATTCAATAACGTCTCTACTCTCACTTAGTTAAATGAAACTTTGCAGAACTTGACAAGAAAGCATGACGGCAATTCGTAAATGCTCAATGTAATAGCAAAAGCTACAGCACAATATACCACACTGAACTATTAAATTGTTTAAGTGATGATATCTTTAATATGAATTGTACATCTAACTCCACAAAATATTGTCTCAAACTTTCATTATTTGTTTGATAACAGGCATACAATGTAATAATGTGACTAGTTTTGAGTTAATGTCAATCGATTTCCGAGACGTTTTTGACAGATGGCTCAGAATATTTATAATATTCTTCGTCTTTGCATTATGCTTTATTAAATCCTTGTCATATTTTTAACCTATTGTTCATGCAAGACCTTTTACATGGAACCTTTTTGTCGTCAATTATAGATGACATTAACTACTCCAAGTTTGTCATTAGAAAGTATTGAAAATAATTGGACAATTTTTACCGTAAATATCGTTTAGAGGTTTCTAAATTAAGAATATTACCCTGTTCAACAAATCAGTCATCTCTTGTTTGTATAGATAATCGCTTGACTCATATCAAGTGATATTATGTAACTTACATTCCTTAGAAATCTATATTGTAATACGAGATTTTATTTTTCTTCTTTGTTTGTGTCAGCAAACATTTTTGTTATTAAAAGTTGCCTGAAGCCAAGCAAGAATTTAAATCACCTAAATTGCATTAAAGAAGCCGCCGTTTAATTGCTTTTTTTACTCTTTCGACTGAATAAACTTAGTGAATATTGATCAGCAATTTTGCTGCTATCTTAATACATTCGTAACCTTTACATTGGTTTTGGCAATGGAATGTTCCTTTGACACTTAGCACCGTTTAACTTTAGACCAGCATGTTCTAACGATTTCGTATCTTTGTTTTTGATTTGTGTATCTATCACATACATGTTTAACCTATTTCATCTTGGGATAATGTTCCTACCATACTTGCCAAGAACATGGTCGACTTGAATATAAAAATAACCTGTAACTTCAAACATTCTTCCTGTTGACCGAGAAACTTTAATTTTGCATTTCTTTGAAGCTCTGTAGAAGAAGCTTGACAAAAAGTTTTCATAAAATGGAATAACTCAATCGCATCCTTTCTGATGTATGCTTTCATCACTAAGTATTATTTAAAAGGAGACATCAATGATTTGGAAAAATTTCTCGTCGGTGTCTGGCAGCTGTTTCACACTGCACGAGTTATGATCTTTCCTCTGCAAAGAATATTATTTTAACAAGTTATCAATGATGATAAACATTAGCTTGTTTTCTTGTCAATGTGCGAGCACATCAAAACACTACTGCAAGCAGAGTAAATACACTCGTGAACATCCACCGTTTCCTCAATCAAAACATATAAATCTGTAATCACTGAACATTTAAATCTCCCATTAAGACGCGGGGATTTCGTATAGAAAGTGTCATATACCTTAGCTCAACAAACTTTGGTCCATAAACACAGTTAGAAAGATTTATAAGAGTATGTATGTTGATATAGGATAACACAGTCCACTTTTTAAATTTCTTTTCCTATACAGCTTGACTAGACTGAGTGGTACTTGAATTTCGTCAGAACTTGCAAATGCTTGTGCGTACAGATAGATATATAATATGAATAATGAATAATAGATATATGCATAATTGGCCTTAGATTCAGCTGACATCTGTATCTTGAGCTGAATCTAAGTGAGAATTATTTAATATCCTCCAAGTAAAAATGGCCAAAAGCATTAAACCACGTCTAACATCTAGGCTTTATACTTAAGCCATAGGTAGATGAGAGCGGTTAAATGTTCTACACAGAATGATTTAGAGTCATTAGTTGGCCTGAGAGAAAACGTTACTCGAGTTTCTCAATATTCCAACTTATGCTCTGCATTGTCCTACTGTAGCAATCAACATAAGTATTTAAAATTAAAATTTTAGTATGATGTTTAATTTTCCTTAAGAGACAGAGTTAAAGTACATTTTACATGTGTGCCAATTCTTTTTCTGATCAAAGCAAATTATTAGTTTGTTTGGACATCATGTCACAACTTATGACTTATACCGTCCCACTTTCAGATGTTCCAGTCTCATCCCGAAATAAGCCTTTATCAAAGTCTTTATTGAAACAACCGTGCTACATGCCATGCTTTTCATAACGTGCATTGTTGATTTCTAAACTGGTGCTCTCTCCTTACATAAGAGAACATACATGGCCAATAGAAATATTAACCTTGAAATTCAGCCAATGATAACAAAAATTAGCTTTGAAACTGCTCTTCTTTATTACCTAAGTCGCAATTTTTTATTCTCCCTTTTAATCCATCCATCACTTGAGTAATGGACTAATTTCCAATTTATTTTTCATTGCAAACAAAGGTCTTGCTGTCAGTAGTACTAGTTATTAAAACTGAGGACTCAGATATTAATTATTCACATTAAAAGGCTTTCAAAATAGTTACTATGGAAGGTATAACAATACCTGGCAATATCGTCAAGAGCAATTTATCCATAAGTCAACAACTTGCATTTTAGACGTCGATGAAATTAATAGAAAAATAGATGACGTGGCTATAAACACTCACTTTCAACTAATTTTCCAAGACATATTTAATTACATTTTGCTATGTGCAATAAATAACTAACCCTAGTTCAAAACAGAAATGTTTTGCTGCAGTTTATAGTATCTTCAATTTATTAAAGAAGAATCCTCTTAAGTTTTAATAGGTGGCACCAGTTTCCAAGCACTCTGTCTGAATAATCTAGTTTTTTGATAATTAAATTAGTTGAGGTTTTTATCAAAGATTTTCCTGTACTCTGTTCGGTATAATTTTGCCGTCAAAAACAATACTCATCGGCTTGTCGGATCACAGAAAATACTGAGTAAATGTTTGTATATCTAATCACTCAAAATGATATTTGAGTAAATTGGAAGCAAAGTAGTCTCTTGAGATTAGGGGACATTCGTGCGACACTCGCGATATAACTCTATCAAAATGACTTGATTTTATAAGTTACTTAAGCAAGAGGTGCCAAACTTGAAAAGTTTCAATGAAACTTTTGTTCTTGGCAGAAATTTGATGTAAGACTGGAATTCCAATGTTATTTGGTTTCAAAGCTTTTTATTTCTATTCTACATTTCGTGATCAATATTTCAAAATTATGTTCATGACAAACTCCTTGCCAAGGTCTACACTTCTAGCATCAGTAACCTAACTTGTATTGCAAATACATTTTTAATCGCCCGCATCACTTAGCCCACTTCAAAGGCATAGGCATAATCTAACTATTGTGTAACAGACCAAGTTGTCATGAAAAGATTATTTTTATTATAATACAAGACAATGGATGAGAGACTGGTTTTATCCTTCCGATTTTCTCCTGCCTCCATTGAAATAGTTTAATAGAAATCAAGAATCCCATACATTCCTATCATCATCACGGTCATATAAACTAGAAATCGTACAGAATTCCGAAAATATAGTCACCAGCACTCTCAAAAGAATCTTAGAAAGCCATTCACCTTACGTGCATCTCAATACCTCGTTTTCTAGTAAGTCTGCAAGGTTCTTCATACAGAAAGAAATATTGGATACTTTGTACTCAATTCTAGTTACGTGACAATGTGGGTAGCAGCTCTCGAAAGATTGCTGAATAAACTTAAGTTTTAAGTCTTGACAAAAATCCAGTTGTAATGGACATAAATGCACTACCAAGTAAGAATTTTAAGTTACTTTATTTTCCACTGAATTTTTAAGGATGCTAAAATATCAAGATGATTCAATACGTGTAACAAAATCAGTTATACCTGTTCATACACAGAGAAACCTTGTCCTCTGAGAGCGCAGTTATGACGTTTCAGAATTTAAACAACTTGAATTTAAACACTGAATCTTGTACTGTTAACACACCCACAGGAGGAAGGGATGGGTGAAGACCAAAAGCAATATGGTAAACAAGCTCACGCTTGAGGCAGATTATCCAACCCCCTTTAAAGTCAGGAGAGTCCGTTACAAACTAGCAAAGGGGAGTGGGGGTCGGAGAAAGGTGTTATATTGTACACTTTTGATTATAGTCTTGATTTTGCACGCTTCTGTTTATAGCAATTGTAGGAGATTTCCCTATGCCTTCTGGACAAAAAAACGTTTCCTTGTTCGTTCTTAAGTCTAAGAAAGAAATTGAACACGAATTTGATTCCTCTTTTAACGTTTTCTTACGAGCCCCATCACTGTTACGCATTCAAATCTAGAAAATCCTCTCCTTGTAGACAAAAGTACTTATTCTACTTTTGGACACTCCAAAAGGCACTTTTCTGTGGTTGGAGCAAATAAAAGTGGAGGGGTAGGAGGCACTTTGTCACAATGCCTCTGGGTCCACGGGGCCTCATTCTGCAAGATCACAATTTTATCTAAATTCACTCCTCTTTAGGTATATCAAAGAAACCTCCCTCCCCAGTAGACTGCAACGTTCTAAAAATAACATGAGTTACTTTTACAATAAAAAGTGTTCAAGGGAACAAAAGAAGTTTACGAACTGAAGGTAGAAAATTCCTAAACAGGCATGAACATGAAGAGCATGACCAAAATGAGTAATCCTGACAGTTGATGTGACTTGACAATGGACTACACTCTACCCGGAAGAAAATAACAAAACATTTTCATGTTTCATTTTCAAGAGTGTCAATGTTGAAATGCTAACAATTGCGTAATAGCAAAAAGTTTTATAACAAGTAAAGTTGAAATTTTGCTTATCTTTTTAGTTGTGTTTTGCTGCTTAATTTAAACCTACTTTTATAAAATTCTGAGGTGATCTTATTTCACTCGCAAGCTCTCTAATTTCACAGCTTTACCTCAGGGCCTTCAAGACATCTCGGTGGTCCCGTTCACAGTTGCTTCTTATCCACAAAAATCCATCTTTATTCTTTCTGTACACATTTATCATTTCAGTGCTACTTAGTGCATAATATTGATACTTTGAAAGTGCTATGAGCAGTGAACTTTTGCTATACTTTATCGTTCAATAGGGATTTCAAGTTCCTTTACAAGATGTACCAATAGTATTTTGTCCCAAATGTTTTTATTATCTTTTTATCATAGATGAACCCTTGTATTATTCAAGAACCATGCAAAAATGGTGGAACATGCAAAATGAGTCTGACAACCGATAGTGGCGTTCAGATTAATTGCATTTGTCCCCCTTTATACACTGGAAACTTCTGTGAGTCAGGTGAGGTCGCCATTTAAAACTAGAAGCACTCCGAGAGCGCAAACCTCCGTCAAACCAGTATTTTTATTCAATTAACAGGGCTTGTTTCCTGCTAATATGGTAACTGGGTTATCTTTCACTAGCACAATGAAGGCTTTAGTACTGAAAATGTGATCCAAAATCATCAATATTTTATGTGATGTCACTTGGAGCAAGACTGATCGTCATGAGGATCCGTCCAGTAGGTTGAGCATAATCCTGCTGATAGAGAGACATACAAGCTATGGTGATCCAGATGACCACCAAAAATTAAGCATCGTTAATTAGCCCATTTCTGACCTGTCCTGAAAATGTCTCAGAACACATCATCAGTCAAAGTTAATCGGGCAAATGTCAAACTATATGCCTACTTTATTTTCCATTCACATTTAGTGGCTGAGAACGCAGATGCCCGAGGCAGAGCTGGACCTATTCTCACTCTAAATATGTATGAATATGGCAACACTTAAACATTTGCCTAGCAATAGTACAACTTTCCAACTTTTTGCTATTTCTTTAAAATAATTATTTTCCTTGGTGTTATTTTAGATGTATTCTGATTTGACCTCTTCCTTGTAGCCTTCACGGCAAAGACATGTGTTGAATTAAAACGGGCTTACCCAGGCAAACATATTCCTGACAAACTTTACAAAGTGTCCTTATTTGGAAATGAAGCTGTTGATGACGTATTCTGTGACATGAACACGAATAACGGTAAGTACAAATCATTTGAATTTCTTTAATTAATAGGAAACGTCTTTCTGTCTTCAGTATGAGAATGATTTCAAATGAAAATTGTACACACCAATGGAAGATTGCACTAGTCTTCCATTACAAATGTCAATTATATTTTATACATTTGTACTATCTCATATGATCCTTTATCATTCTTGGAAGATTTTTGGTTGCCGGCTGGTGTGTGCCAAGGGTTGTTAAGTGTAGCTTCTAATAGGACGACCAGCACGTGCTGTGTCGTTTAGAGGACAAGAGCAGAGTAGTTACAATTTTCCAAGTAATCAATGTCCAGGAAATTATACAAGGCATCCTTTTTTTTCTTCCTAAAATAAGAGAATCCGTAGAAGAGTATACTTGTGTAATGGCTGTACCGGAGTATATGTAAACTAGTAACATGTGGCTGTATGTTCCATCGAAATTTCCTTAAGCGATTTTGTTACCATCAATTTCCGTGCCCTATTCAGCCCATACCTAGCAATCATGTAAAATATGCTTCCTCTGGAGAAAAAACTGTTTGCTGTGATCGACAATGCTTAATTTGGTTTTTTATGTTAAATTGTCTGGTTTGTTTCTTACTGTGATGCAGGAGGATGGATGCTTGTATCCCGATATCACATACGAAGTGCACGGCACTTACCAAAGGTCAATTTCACTGGAAATTTTCACACCATCAAGAATCCTAGTGAGAATTTCATAATCAGCCAAGATGCTTTGAGAAACCTGTATGCTCTCTATCGGTTTACCCAAATTCGTTTTAAATGCTTCAAGAAGACACGGGGACGGATTGTCGATATTGCCACTGCAAGGAATATCAGTGGTGAAGCTGTATTGAATTTTTTTGTGAACGACGGAAGACATCTTCCTTCTGCTTGCGGCTCCTACGAGATTCTTCCAAGTAACACTGCTGATATCCCTTTGTCATGTCATTTGTGGGGCAGAAATGTAAGTACTTGTAATTCAGGAACTTGGAGCTGGCACAGTTTCAGGAATGAAATGAAGCTTGTTGATCACCCGTTGTTTATTTGCAATAAACAACACTTCCTTCTACAAAATAATGGACGAATTGAGTGCGATGACGTAGTTGAACCAAGCAACCTTTTGTTATCCGATGGTGATACCTGGGAGATATTTGTACGATAGTGAAAGTCAGTGCTTAAATTTCAAGCATTCGGATGACAGAAGTAAAATTTAGCTATCATAATCATTATTATTATTATTAATATCATTATTATTATTGTTGTTATCGTTATTGTTGTTATATATTTCGTCACACACTGTCTTTGTCAGTGATGATAAGGGCCTGAAACATGGTCAAGCATTATCAAGCACTTTACGGAGAATCCTTGTAGAGTAGATGATGACAGTTTTCTGTAGTTTAACAATTCGTGTTGGTATTGCAAGGTCTTCTAATCTCTTCAAAAGTTTGTTGAGACGTCCGAAGTTCCTGTACCTCTCGTGCTAGATCTTGAACTTTGCTATTTTTCCTTCTCTTTTGCATTTGCTCAACTGTCATAAGGTATGGTAAAGTCTATCATTTTGCATTCTTTCTTTTCTTGGTCAATAAGAATGATATCGGGTCTTCTGGGTTGTATGACATGGTCTATCTGAACATTAAAATCCCACAGTAGCTTACAGCTGCCGTTTTCGGAAACCACATCTAGTTGGTGTTGATACAATCTTTCTTTTACTGTCAATCCATACTTTCCACACAATTCCCAATGTATTTTTCTCCCAATGCAATCGAGGCATCATTTATACACTTTCGGGGCCAACATGTTACATTCATCGACGATGTGATTTACTGTTTCATCTACCTTTCCACACATACGACATTTGCTTTTTTTGAGTGTTGTCAATCTTGGCCTTGATAACATTAGTTCTTATTGCTTGTTCTTAGGCTGCTAGAATTAAAGATTCAGTTTTACGTTTAATTCCTTTAAGCCGCATCCATATTTTTTTTCCTGCTTCATCATCTTTTTATCGTAAAAACAGGCCATGAAGTGTTTATCTTTCCATTCCTGCTTTCATCCAATCTCCTTCCTATTCTTAAAGACCACCACACTCTCCCCTTGACAACCCTCCGTTTGCCTTGCAGCCACTTTTACAGCTTTTTCTCGCATAATTTTCCAGTCCAAGCTTAGCTAAATCAACAGGATCCTCTATGCGTAAAAGTCCTTTGCACCCTTTCCTAGAGATGTAAAATCTGTTTACGTTGCTCTTTGGATGCAATCCCTTGTGCATCGTGAGTAATTGTCTTGTCTTTCAATGGATACCTTGTTTCTCTTTTCTGGTCTAGTCTAAAAAGGTAGCTGAGTACCTTATTCATGAGACTGCCCGTTTGTTAATCCCCTTAATCATGTTTTCCCCATTCGGCTTTGTTTCTAGAACAGATTTCGTCTTCTTGTCTACCAATATCAAGTCAGGTCTCCTGCTTCAATGATGCTGTCACACTCGATGTTCATATCCCATATTAATTTCACATCGTAGTTTTCTACTGCTCCCTCTGGGCAATGTTCATACCATTTTTCCTTCCTTTCGAGTTCATACAACGTCCAATGAATTAGCTAAGCAATATTGTCATGTCTCCTCTTGTACTCACGCTGGGCTAGTTTTTGTACTAGCATATTAGATGTTGTACAGTCTATCCCTTTTCACTGCACATCCCACACAATGGACTTTTACTCTCATTGTCAATCTTATGCTTTAGATAATTTGTCCTTAGTGTTTGTTCTTGGGCAGCAAATATTAGTGCCTCAGTTTGCACTTTAAGATCACTTTGCACAACCCATTTCCAGGATGACCCTATTTTGTCAGGCATCTCGCAGTCAAATCTTTTCATGCCTTTTTGTTTTAGCCTTGTTTTGATTCGTCCATTATTCTTTTCCCATTAGGTTTTCATTCTTGATGATACCAACTTTCTTTACACCTTTTAGAAGCTCTTCGTCCGAATCCCGCACATACAGTCCCAAATTGTTCTCTTCACTTCGTACACAATCCTCCATACTAATCAAACCTCTTCCATCATCTCTTCGTTTCACATATAGTCTATCGACATAACTTTTGGGTCGAAGAGCACCTTACATAGTCAACACCTTTCGTGTTGTTCTATCAATCTTGTTTAGCACATCCCCTTTCCATTCAATAATTCTTCCTCCATATTTCAGAAGTGCAACGACCCATGTATTGATTGCTTGGATCTTATTCTTGTCATTCAGTTTGGATTTCAGGACTAATCTTAACCTTTTCTTATATCACTTTTGTCTTCATTTCCTTGTCTTTTATCTCATCCAGTTCTAAGATACCAAGGTAGGTATACCCATTATCATCTCTTTCTCTCATTACTTCTTGATTAGGAGGATGGATTCCGTCAAACCTAATCATTTAACTATTCGTAAGAACAACCACTGCACACTTCTTCAAACCAAACTCCATACCGATGTCCTCACTAAATAGATACACTGTTTGCACCAGGCTATCTATTTGGACTTCGTTCTTTCCAAAGAGTTTAAAGTCATCCATAAAGAGCAGATGGTTTAGTGTGTATTCTCTCGGGCTTTATTCACAGAATGCCTTTACTTTCCATAAAAGTAAGTAGAGCAGGATCATACACACGACAACAATCAACAGAGAAAGGCTATACCCTTGGGATATGCCTCTTGACATCCATATCTCATAGATCGGATCCATTTAAAGTCAAAAGAAGTTTCTGTCTTTTCATACTCTCTTTTTACTTTAGATCTTTATAATAATAGTAGTAATAATAATGATAATAATAATAATATATTTTTTTTCTAAACTTCAATTTTTTTTTTTTGACTCAATGCATACATTTGGATACTCACTTACAGGAAGGCATACCCAAATCGATTACAATGTGTGCC
>JANTCA010001932.1:0-11682 GCA_024741275.1 Chironex yamaguchii | reverse complement strand
GGGGGGGCAAAAAGAGGTCACTTACCGTAAATTTTATTCACGAAGATTGGAAAGGATGACGGCGGAACAACTTTTTTTTTTGCGGTGGAGGCACTTGAACTGTGTTGGTATTAAATTCGTTATGTCTTTGTACGAATCTCATGAGCTTTTAAGTGTTCATTTTGACACACGACAAAGGCCTTTTAGGTCGTCAATTTGCAGACAAATTATTCTCTTCTTTGAAAGTTACACATTTTAATATGTCACTTGTTACATATTAGCCCCAGGCATTACAGTTTGGGGTATTAGGGCGCCTCGTTTTCTCAAGGGATACACCACTGGTTTTCCACATGCCTCATTAAAATACCTATGGCTGACTTAACAAAGCAAGAGTTAACATGATACACCTGAAAATAACTTACAGCATCCTACATACAGCAACCCGATAAGCAATGTGGCAAACCTATCTTTTAAACCGAATATCCGGACAATGAAGAGAATGCAGAGAAATTTCATCTGTGCTGGCCTAAAATAGAAGCGACATGTAGCATTTAAGTCTCATATTTTACACATTAAAACTGGAGAGAGTTTAGGGATGCCCCGCTGTGCTAGGGGGCAAGGGGCCTTAACCCCCACTTTATGCAAAAAACATAAAAGAATTGTGACGTGAACCATCATCAATCCACAATAAAAATATTCCATTTAAATATGTCTGGTTTTAGGGCCTCTGCTATTTTAAACGCTCCGTGGTGCCCCCAAGG
Source organism: Chironex yamaguchii (assembly GCA_024741275.1). Lineage (NCBI taxonomy): Eukaryota > Metazoa > Cnidaria > Cubozoa > Chirodropida > Chirodropidae > Chironex > Chironex yamaguchii. Next base: position 10,942 of record JANTCA010001932.1, on the reverse strand, counting down.
TATAGTAGAACATAACAAATATGAAATACTCAGTCCATCGACTGATTTATGTTCTTTGTAGTCTGAAATTATTTTAATCAGCATGGTGTGCAGTTGCAACGCCATAGAGGAATGGTAAACAGCTACAGCTGGAACGTCTGAGAAAAAGACACTGAATTGCTTATGACTAAAAATGCCCGGAAGAATTTGAGATTAAAATCTTGTCTCATGTTTAACAAGCATATTTTCTCGTTGAGGAGTGTATGTTCACAAAAGTAGTAGGCTCATATACTAATTATCAACCTGATTTCACCTCGGGCAAATAATCTTCGCTAAAGCAACCACAACCTAGTTAGTGGTTTAATTATACAAAATCCACTTTATTCTTTCTCATTCAACCTGAAATAATGATGATAGCCATCTAGTTTTTACAAATGTTGCCCGACAGTACGACTGGAACAGAAAGATACAAATATGAAAGCAGCAACGAAAGGTTGACCGTCTATAAATATCCTCTTTAAGCATCACATCGTCATAGAAAGTATATTCAGCTGGCAGTTCAATACAACCAAGGGTTGCATGAAGATGAAAAACATGAGAATCACAGACGCAAGAGCAGAGTTTAGAATTTGTATCATCGGAACTGAGAATTAAGACAAAGAAGATTTATTTCTAAAGCCGAGGTGAGACGCGTGGAAAACCAATACCCTACTACATGAAATACAACTGTACAACTGTACCGTCGAAATTTACAACTTTAGGTTCTTACTGACATCTATATGGCGCTCATCTCTTTGAATGAAACTATTTTGGAACTAATAGTTGCCTGAGATGTACTTGGTTCCATTCGGCCTCAGCACTGCAAGGTCTACCTTAAGGACATTATAGTCAACAGAATCTCTCTAGATGCTGTCTTGGACTAAACAGTTGGATCTGGGGGATCCAAAGGGCTTCATCCTGCAATTGAAGGTATATTCTTGCTATTCCGGGGCATATCATCAACGAAATATTACGAGGACTAATCAACACTCTCTGTTACCGCAACATGCTGTTGAATATGCTACTCACTCTAACCTTGTGAAGCGTTGGTGAGTCATTTCCAGTTAAGGATGCTTCTAAATAATATAGAAAACACAAAATACGAAAACGTGATCAAGGTTTTGAAGAGGAAGGGGGAAAAGTGGAAAAGGGGAAAAAGGATTTCTAGAGAATTCTTGACTTTATGGATTCAGTGGAAGCCATATATAAAATAGCTGTACCAGATTAAATCTAGTAGCCTGATGATGGGAGGAGCGTCTCTCGAAACGTAGCTCATAAAAGCAAACGACTCATGTTATGATAAAGCTCCTGTCTATAAAGGATTTGTAGTTGATACGATTTGTGGTTGTTGCTTTAAAAAACGTTTGTGATTCATTACTGGTTCCATTGTGTGAATGAGTAAATGTTTCACATTTTCGTTTGCATTTGTAAGATTTGAAGGGAACGAAACAAAACTTGTACAGCCAAATGAATGACTCAATACCGTCCTTAAAATGTTGGCCAAAACATCAGGGTGGAAGATCTTACACAACGGCCATCATGTGGCCGCTGAAGTTCACCACAAGATGCATTTTATACTCCGATTAATATAAAAGACTTAACAAATTGGAATGAATTCATATTTGATAGAATGTAGAAACCCACCAGATGGTGTTCCAAGTTGTCGACGAACTATCACTGATCCAGAATTCTAAAATGACAGGAAATGCAATTACTGTAAAATACATCTCTTTTTATTTTTATATTTTTGGTGAAATTAGAAGCCAGCGTAATCTTTACTTTAATTACTAGTATTGAGGATGAGCTACGGGAATTGATCTTCTACATAACTTGTAAAATGACAAGAGAAAAACGATTCATTCGTGAATTATAGATTTACAGATTAATATTCATGGGCAAAGATAGTTGTAGTAAGAGATGATGGTAAAAGGCTTACTCATGACATGCTCCACCACTGAGTGTTAGGATATAGCAAATATAAAAACCGACGTTTTGTTTCAGCTGGCCTTTGTGGATGAATATAAGAAAGTCGTCAAATTTCAAACGTTATTGCCATTTCAATTACGAAAAACTTTTGTTGAAGTGAAGGAGGACGCAGATGGAAACATGTTTGCTCATAACAAGCACTGCGTCCTGGTATGCAGAAACTGAAGACCGAAGTTGTAACTTGCCCCCCTGCCAACTCCCCAACCCACTTCCCTGGCCACTTCCCTGTCCACTTCCTTGTCCACTCCCTTGCCCAGTCCCCTGTCCACTCCCTTGCCCAATTCCCTGTCTACTCCCTTGCCCAATCCCCTGTCCACTCCCATGCCCAATCCCCTGTCCACTCCCTTGCCCAATCCCCTGTCCACTCCCCTGCCCACTCTCTCGTCCACTCCCTTGTCCTCTTCTCTGTCCACTCTTCTGCCCACTCCCCTTCCTAAACCCCACAATTCTATTTTCATTTTTTGCTCTAAAAGTATTTAGCTAATGCAACTGAAAGATTCTTTTTAACCCCCTTCTCAAACGTTAAAGATCTTGCTGGCAAAAGTTTTCAGAAGGATCGTCTTTCTTCACAACCACGAGTGTTAGTTTAATCTACTTATAATACCAAAATGGTCGAATTTAATCTTCATCTCTGTGCCATCATTGTAGTTTGACACGACTGCTCAAATTAAATCTCTGCTTATGACCTTTATTATGTATGAGCAACATACATTGGTTACCACGATTGAGCGCGTTAACGAGTTAATCCAATGGCTACTTGCAAAAATACACTACAAAATAGTTATATTGAGATTTTCAGGATGGAGTAAATCTTGGTTTAGGGTCTAGGTAAACTGAATTGCTGTTGTTATTCATTGTATAATAGATCAAGCTTGCCATGAACAAACTAAGGGAATCTTCCAATCAAAACATAACTCTTTAAATAAACGTACGTTTAATCAAGTCTAGGTTGTAGTAAGATATATCATTTATTACTATTTTGTCGGCCTATTCACCAGATGCTATAAATTGGATACGGCAGTTGAGACATAGTTTTCTACGTAATATGAAGAGAAGAAGAATACTTTGCATCAACTGACTTGTCTATTTCCAGATGACTTTTCTCCAATGCTCTTAGACAGGGTATGTTTTTCATGAAGCCGTTTAAATGCTGCTCTGACTTCAGAGTTGCCAATGCAGTGGATCAGGAAAATAAAAAAACCCTTGAAGGAAAATGATCAGCATTATTATTAACATGAAAATATTTATCTACAAGGAAAACTGACCTTTTCAAATTAAAGATATGAACACAAACACGGAAAGTAAAGGTTTCAATATGCATTGCAAAAGTTACTTTGGGATGTGATACTCCTAAGAATGGTACAGCTAGGGCTACAAATTAAGGAAACATCATACTGATAATAGCATTTCTGCTGCCCAAGTCATAGATACAACCACACATATCCTACCTTTGTTACTTCGACTATCAACACCATTATTATCATCACTATTACTATCATCATAAATATGATTGTCAGCATTGTTATAATCATCATCATCATCATCATTATCACCATCATCACCAACAACAACACCATCGTCATCATCACCATCAACATTTCGTCATATCGCCTCTTGGTGGTTAGTCGGTGATGTTCATCCTTGTTGTGTCATGTATTTCATTGTAAAAGGAGTGGCAATAGAGTGGTTGTTCTGGCTGAGACCTGAAAGGTATATCACAATTGTAAGATACCAAAGAAATTTTGGTTGCATCTTTTGATAAGGTTTTCATACCTGGAAGGCATTCAGAACACAAAATATATACTGCAAAGGTAGTGTTCTCCTGTTGACAGCCAAGATACCGAAAATCCATGTCATTCCCAGAATGGGCATCAAGATACCAATAGCTTTGATACTGGATCTAAATTCAAGATAAAAAAGGTTAATAGTGACACAGGTATTTTCATTTATCTTTAAATGATTTTCCTAAGATTATCTACATTGGAAAATAAGGTTGTTTTCAATGCATGTAAGTTTAGTTTCATGTCATCTAAAAGCGGCAAGAAAATTCATAATATTACCCTCTGCTTTTATTTTTACCCTCTGTCTCACAAAGAACAGTGTACAGCAGCCATAAATGGAAAGGATCTTTAGCAAACACAATCATGAATAGAAGCTTTGAGGTTCTGACAAGAAGAGGGAGTACTGCTGAAATGCTGGAATCTCGTGCCGTGCGGCTGGGTTCTCCAAACAGTGGAACGTCGTGTAGAAGCCTATCTTGCGCTGAGGCGCAAATAACACATTCCTTGCAGACTATATAACGTCAGCTATGTGAGCCAGTTATAGATTATGATTGTTGTAACAAAACACAACCAAGGTGGTAGATCGTATAAAACAAGGAAAAGTAACAATTTTGTCTGCATTCATTCAACTGCTATATCAACAACTTAACAGATGGCTTAGCACGATCGGTCATTACAATGATATATTACTATTAGTAGTTGCCACATGATGGGACAGGAGTCTGTTGCGAAGCTTGTTGTATAGTAGAATAGTCATGAATACGTCTACCCTTGCTATGCAGGTTCCAGCTAGGTGGGGGCCCAAATGGTAAATGACAACCCTTTGAAATTGTCTAGAAAACGAACAACGGGGGAGAGGGAATGAAACGTGTACATAAACAATAAAAATTGGACAACTGGCAATTCCTTACATTCATCGAGTCATATTAATTGGCCTGCTATTTTTCAAGCATACAGAGCGCATTTGATTGCTTTGCAGGATGTCTAAGTGATAATACTTAGAGTGCTGTCAATGATATCTTGTTCTTGTGCCAAGGAAACTTGCAAGCTCCCGAGTTCTCTCCGGCTCTCCCTTTTCTTCTCATAACCTCAAAACTTCCATTCATGGTTGTGTTTGCTAAAGATCTTTTCCTTCTGCATATGCCGTCAAACCATTGTCAATTTCTTCTTTTGTTGTTTATAATAATCTCTCGTTCTTCCCTCTCATCATTATTCAGTACAAATTCATGCACTGTGTGGTATTTCCAGGAAATACTGAGCACTGTGCTGTAACAAATTAACATAACAAACATTAGCAGTATAAGTCGCAACGAGAGTAAATTCGTTCTTGATAAAGCCAAATAATTCGAAAGCATACTTGACTTGAAGGAGTCTCTTGTGTTCTTCTGAATTGACATTAGCAACGGAGGCCATCAATATTTTTACCACGCTGATTAATACCACAACATTTATCTAAACGGAAAATACATTAAACATATAATACCTTAAGACTAAAATATATTAAACGAGATAAAGTAGTCGACATGTAATGGCATCACTTTTGTTATCATAAAGGATTTCTGCAAAAGATCTGGCACTAACCAAGGGAGATTTTTATTATGATAAACACTTACCACGAAAATAAAAATGATGAGTCAGAAATAGTTTAATACATTAAAGTCATATCTCATTCTCCGAAAATTATCTGACTGTTTGTTATATTTATTAGTGAATGCTAAATGTAATAAATTAACATAACTTACAGCAATGACAAGTAAAACAGGAACTACAAATGCCCAGATGAGGCCATCGTCAATTGAGATCCAGCAACTAAATAAAAACAAGAATTATAGTGTTATGCAATACAGTACTTTGAAAAGGTGCATTTACAATACAAAAAGCACAATACCTGGAGGCGTACAATAGGCGTAACAAAATGAGAATTCCGAATATAACAAGGTGTTAATAATTATTATGCAGATATGTTTAAAAATATCAGCTCTCGGAATCCATCAAAATTTTCGGCAGCACGAAATTGGCGCCGTGAGCGAGAACCTCGTGGGAATTTGGGTTTTCCGACGGCATTTTTGGCAAATGTACAAGATCCCCTATTCGTTGCAAGCGGCTTCTTTAGACGATTGTACACGGGATATATTCGTCAGAAAAACAGACGTGAATTGCATTTGAAGCATTTTCATTTTAAGCGTGGGCAATATTCACACATTGTAGAGCCAGGGAAATTTGTTTAATTGTGTCTAAATGGTTTGTAACATACGCCCCCAAAGACGAAAGCTGTCATTTTTTGGGTCTTTTTGAGTTTTTGACTTTCATATGTGCCTGAAAAATCATTCAGCATTTTTTGCGGCAGCACTTGGTTTAGGCGATGGCATTTACGACGGCATTGCCAAATGCTGTCGAGGATTCAGAGGGCTGAAACATGCAAAACTTATGCGTCATTCACACCAGACCATCTTATCACCGGGTACCGCTGGTCCTGCTTAAATAAAGTGAAACAACACTTAAACAGAGTGAAACAGCACTTAAACAGAGGTATCAGAGAAAAGTGAACTGTCGACAGAACTTAAGTTTGGTCTTGGTCTTCTCAAGTGAAGGATTTAAACGTGAATTGCTATCTTTCTTCGTCTCATCAATGCCAACTTTTTCATTCCTCTTGTTTCGTTCTTGGTTTTATTTCGGTAACCCTAAAATGTTATCGGTGACTTACAGCCAGGTGAACTGTTGTAAATAAAAAGCACATTTAACATCTAAGGCCATTTTGAATGGTAAAATAGGCTCGTCAACGTAATAACATCATGGTACAAGAATCGGAGTCAGTCAAGGCTACTTCTTAACTGCCTCTGTATACTTTCATAAGGCACTCACGCATCTCTTCTTCCATATCCGTCAGGTCGAATACCAGCTGAAACAGCAACAATGACAACTGGAAGCCCTAGTGGAATTACGCGAGAATACGAAAAGACGAAATTAACATGAATTAAAGCATGATAAAGATCAGGTATTGTGCGTCATCTCTTACCTTAAATTTCCTTTATATTCATTTACAGTTGCTATCCTCCTAAGGCATGATTTTGCGTAGGGGTCCCACTGAATACGCTATGGCTAATCTTAGTAGTATGTACCCTGACCCTCGTATGAATTACTTCACTCAAGTATTTTTCCCAAAAATAACAGAAAGTTGACGACCCTCTATGCCACATCTTTGAAGATTGATTTGACCCTACATCTTCAGCTGCAAGGTCCTTGAATCCAAGATCGTGTAGGACGCAACTATCCATGCCAGCAGAGGAGTACTACTGTCGTGATCTGCTTACCACTTACAGTACGGGCACCTTATCATTCTCCATTTTCGCTGTACTGATTACGACAAAACGTTACAGAAATGTAATACTGAGTTATAACGTTATGATAGCGAAATTTTGCAGCCCATCTCCTGTGACCATAAGAGTTTCCAAAGACTTCTTTCAAAACAAACCAGATCATACGACAATAGGGAGAGTTTGTATTTACCCAACCCCAAAATGTAATGAAACTTGAGTCCACGTCCTTACCCCATCCCAAAATGTAATAAGACTTGAGTCCACTTCCTTACCCCATCCCAAAATGTAATAAGACTTGAGTCCACTTCCTTACCCCATCCCAAAATGTAATATAAATTGAGTCCACTTCCTTACCCCATCCCAATATGTAATAAGACTTGAGTCCACTTCCTTATCCCATCCCAAAATGTAACAAAACTTGAGTCCACTTCCTTACCCCATCCCAAAATGTAATGAAACTTGAGTCCACGTCCTTACCCATCCCAAAATGTAATGAAACGTGAGTCCACTTCCTTACCCCATCACAAAATGTAATGAAACTTGAGTCCACGTCCTTACCCATTCCAAAATGTAATGAAACGTGAGTGCACTTCCTTACCCCATCCCAAAATGTAATAAGACTTGAGTCCACTTCCTTACCCCATCCCAAAATGTAATAAGACTTGAGTCCACTTCCTTACCCCATCCCAAAATGTAATAAAACTTGAGTCTGCTTCCTTGTGTAAACACAGAGACGACTTTATTGTACAAATGTAATCCTTCAGCAAACATCCACGCAAATGCAGCAGTAAAAAAGTAATGTAATAGTATTGCCACTGCTGTGCACGCCGCCTGGAAATAAAAATTGAGGTTTACTAGCTATTTTATACAAAGACAAAGAATTCTGTAACTTGGACTTATCCGTCGCTTCAGTGTCTCTATACGAGCAAAATTCTTTCTTATCCATGTGCATTGAAGTTACAAAGGTCTATTGCTATGACTTAGCATCTCACTTTTGTTTGTTAAGAGTATGATGTAAAACAATACGTAGATATAAAATGCATGCTGTGGATACCTCGAAACTCAATTACAAGAGCATGGGAACTGATTTGTTTGTACAAAATGGCAGTATTTTACTTGCCAGTGTAACAATTTTAGTAAAGGATTTTTGGAAAAGTGCAACCCAATAAACAGATACAATTGCAATCAAATGAGCTTAGTTATACAGCACAATGGAAGTAAGACGTCATATAAATATTTCTTGAGAATGTGGAAAGTTGACCTGGGGTACAGCTCGGCCAATTTCAAAGAATAATATCCACATTATAATAAAAAGTATCAATTCAAGATAAATTGAACCAATTTCAAGGAATACCCTGAACAACGATAAACAATGCCATAAAAAAGACAATATTTTGCCAATTTCAAGGAATACCCTGCACAACAAAATGCAATGCCATAAAAAAGACAATATTTTGCCAATTTCAAGAAATACCCTACACAACAATAAACAGTGCCATATAAAAAACAATATTGTGCCAATTCCAAGGAATAACCGGCACAACAATAAACAATGCCATATAAAAGACAATATTGTGCCAATTTCAAGGGATACACGGCACAACAATAAACAATGTCATATAAAAGACAATATTGTACCAATTTCAAGAAATACCCTGCACAACAATAAACAATGCCATTTAAAAGTCAATATTTTGCCTATTTCAAGGAATACGCTGCACAACAATATACAATGCCATAAAAAAGACAATATTGTGCCTATTTCAAGGAATACACTGCACAGCATTATATAATGTCATATAAAAGACAATATTTTGCCAATTTCAAGGAATACACTGCACAGCATTATACAATGTCATATAAAAGACAATATTTTGCCAATTTCAAGGAATACCCTACACAACAATAAACAATGCCATATAAAAGACAATATTGTGCTAATTTCAAGAAATACCCTGCAGAACAATAAACAATGCCATATCAAAAACAATATTGTGCCAATTCCAAGGAATAGCCGGCACAACAATAAACAATGCCATATAAAAGACAATATTGTGGCAATTTCAAGGAATACACTGCACAGCATTATACAATGTCATATAAAAGACAATATTGTACCAATTTCAAGAAATACCCTGCACAACAATAAACAATGCCATTTAAAAGTCAATATTTTGCCTATTTCAAGGAATACGCTGCACAACAATATACAATGCCATAAAAAAGACAATATTGTGCCTATTTCAAGGAATACACTGCACAACAATATACAATGCCATATAAAAGACAATATTTTGCCAATTTCAAGGAATAGCCGGCACAAAAATAAACAATGTCATAGAAAAGACAATAATTTGCCAATTTCAGGGAATACCCTGCACAACAATAAAAAATGTCATAGAAAAGACAATATTGTACATAATGTGAAACAGGATGATATCAAAGAGAATAATGCATAATTGAAAATAGTAACATAACTGAAACATTGACTCCTTAGAATAAATTACCTTATTGTGAGTAGCTTCAACTCCTGCAAGAAATATTATCTGTGCAATGCCAAGAGCAACTACCAGGTTTGTATGGATGGCTGTCTTCTCACATGCCAATGTTCTTAAATGACAATGATAAACAGGCATCATAGTTAGGTAACAGTTCAGAAGGACAATAGATTTAAAACAATGAACGCAAGTAACTGCAATTATAAAACTTTTTAGGCATACTGTAGTACATGACATCTTTATAAACCAACTAAAGTAGGCACAAAGGTAATATAGAAAGGGAACACCAAACCAAGACGACTGAAGGAAGGAATAGAAGCGAAACAAAAACATACAGACAAAACAAAAACAAAATACAAAGAAACTAAATGAAAAAAGAACAAACAGCGATAAACCAAAAGGTACAAAAATGAAATAAATAAATAATCGAAAAGAAGATCGAAAAGCAAAAAAACCTAGTGAAAAGGAAGACCAACTAAAACATTAAGGGAAAACAAACGGGAAATTTAAATAAATAAATAAATAAATAAACAACCATATTGCATACAACAAAATCCTATTAAAGTTGTATAGAGTCAAACTATGTCTGAAGAGGAATACGTCTTTGGTCGTCGTGCAAGCCTTGCCATATACTGTCATATGTTGTACTGATTGTAAATAAAGAAAACGGAAGAATTTATTCCTTAAGCAATGAATTTTACAGCGACCATAGTATAGTCAATAAAGGTTGAGAAAACATACTCCAATGATATAAATGTGCCAAACGTAAGCAGGAGACCAAATAATGATATTCCACTCCCGATATATGTGATAAGGTTCAATGCGATGATATGTTCCTCTGCAATCTATAAATAACAAGAGAAATAAAATTCATTAAAAATGTCATATATAGGAACAGCACTGTCATTTTGTAAGATAAATACCACTATGTATTTTGCACTATGTCAATTGATAAATCTTTCCAAGAAATAGTATGAAAAGACAAGGTCTAAACACACTTATGAATAATTATTTTCCGGATGTTTAACGAGATAGCAAGTGTCGGAATCACACCGAACGTTGTGCCAGGGGACTCCCAGGCATACAAGAGTACATACGACCCAACGAAAGCCACTTTGCGTAAAGGGAAAGCAAAATTATCATCCACCTAGACATTTATCATCCATCCACCCGTCTGTCCGTACTTCCGTCTGTCTGTCCGTACGTACGTACACCCATCTATCCATCCATCTATCTATCTATCTATCTATCTATCTATCTATTTACCTGCCTGCCTGCCTGTCTGTCTGTCTGTCTGTCTGTCTGTCTATCTATCTATCTATCTATCTATCTATCTATCTAT
>JANTCA010001931.1:0-11682 GCA_024741275.1 Chironex yamaguchii | reverse complement strand
AGCATCCCAGGAGGATTTTGGTCAAACCTCCAAGATTTTGAGCATCCCAGGATGCTTTTGACCAAACCTCCAAGATTATGAGCATCCCAGGAGGATTTTGGTCAAACCTCCAAGATTTTGAGCATCCCAGGATGCTTTTGACCAAACCTCCAAGATTATGAGCATCCCAGGAGGATTTTGGTCAAACCTCCAAGATTTTGAGCATCCCAGGATGCTTTTGACCAAACCTCCAAGATTATGAGCATCCCAGGAGGATTTTGGTCAAACCTCCAAGATTTTGAGCATCCCAGGATGCTTTTGACCAAACCTCCAAGATTTTGAGCATCCCAGGAGGATTTTGGCCAAACCTCCAAAATTGTGAGCATCACATAATGCCGTAGGAGGGCAAAGGGCGACAATAACAGAAACAACACGAAGAAATAAATCAAGATAACAATATCGTATCATGTATCCTTAAAACTAATAAGCAAATAGAAAGAGAGGTAAAGACAAAGAATGTAATGTAGGCAGAAATGCATATAAGACGAACTGCAAAATCGTTATTAAGATTAATAATAAATATAACAGCAAGACATGATAATTCTTAAAAGGAAGTGAATTTACTTAAACTTTATCAGGGAATTATCAGCCTATTACATTTATAGATTGCATTTTTCATTTGGCGAATCAAATGGAACTATCACAGGTATGACGACATCGCCGCAGTGCATCATCCATCCACCACTTCGACAGTTACAACACTTGTGAGTGAAATTTAGGTCTCAGGTTCCTACAAAACACGGAACAACAATAACAATTTCTATATCATAGAAGTTGCCGCGCAACTTATAAAACGTACATAGACTGCCTTCATCTGATAATATTGGCTCATTTAGACTCCAAGCTATTAATTAAAATCAACATGATGATCCTAGTGTAGGAGGGCATGTCAATGATACTTCCACGTTTAAGACTAACCTTATCAGAAATAGTTTGCATGAAGCGCTTGCAATCTGGGTCGGCTGGAAACTGCGTCACGTGTTTTACAAGCCATTTCACAACTTTCACGTGACCTTTGCGAAAAGCTGCCATCAGACACGAGACCCCGCGATTATCCTGGCTATCAAGATCTGCTTTTGCTTTTGCCAGCAGCTGAACGACATCAAGATGGCCACCTAAAATATTACGGAAACACAATCATAATTCAAATACGCCGTTAAACAACGAATAAATAGTCTTAGCTAAAATATCTATCAAAAACTAATTACATAAAGATACATGTAATAAGTAAAGTCAATAAGGGTAACAATATTTGAATCAACAGTTATTTATCACTAATGTATCAGTAACACTCCACTGTTACAGACAAACATCGAGGTACTTCTCCTAAACGGTTGAAAAAGTACACGAGCATGCAGTTCTAAATTAGTAATAGTTAAGACTAAGTGCTCCGCAGTGTCCTTATAAATTAGTTCTAAAAATCATTGACGTAGGGGAAGTCTTAAAACCATATGTCAAATACGGTAGAATACAGTATACCTAGTTTCCTTCGTGAAAATCCAGGTCTGGAAACACATTCTTCTCTCATGTCTGTTTTATTTTGATCGCATTTGTAATGATTAGTTCAAATAATTCCGTGCCAAGTTCTGCTGTGTACATTTAACTAACAACAAGGCTTCAATTCGTGACTCAAAAAGTAAACAATGTCATGCTTATCCAGTTCTTAATAACAGCTCCCTGTGACCATCCATTCTCAAACAGGTTTGCGAAAATAAACCACGTCAAACCTGTCTTACAACGAAAAAGCAAACCTACGCAAAACTAAGCAAGGTTTTGAGATTTGAATCCCAAGGGGGCAGCCTCGCATACGCGGTCGGCTATACAGCCCCACTTCGGTGTGGATCAATTATAGTACATTTTTCACGCACGAAATCTAAATGTTTTCTATGATACCCAATAAACGATAGTGATATTATTATAACGACACATATCTTATGCAAGCCTGGATTCACAAGAGAGCTTAGCCTGGTAAACCAGACCCACTTATTGTGCGAAGCTATATAAAACATGGATACGTTAAAACCTATCACGTTTGATACTGAGGATAGAGACAAGTGCTCGGACGGGGAGCAAATCCGGGGTCCGGATGACAACACTTGTCCCGTCGAAGTCGTTTATAAGCACGGGTTCCTGGATGGACACCAACAAGTCATCATTGGAGATTAAATCTTTGAAATGGTCGTTTTTAAGTTATACGTGAGTCAGATAGTTAAAACTGACAGCAGGCAAAGCATGATAATTTCCACATAAGCGAATTCACCCAATAAACAATTCGTAAACGGACTGAGAAACAACCTGGAAGAATTGAATTCCCCGAACTCCGTTGCCTAATCTGATATCAATTTCCTAGACACGTTTATGTTTAATTGTAACTCTTACCATTTGCTGCCAACCAAAGAGGTGAACAGCCTTTCTTATTTTTAACGTCAATCGATGCCCCTTTGGTCAGAAGCAATTCCACGAATTTATAGTGCCCCTTGTCAGCGGCTATTGTCAACGCTGTATCACGTGATGAAGGCACTGCTGGCGCATTGACATCAGCTCCACGATCAACCAGGACGCGTCCAACTTCGACATATCCCCCCGACGCCGCTTCCATCAGTGGGGTGAGACCAGTCTATAAAAAAAACCAAATTATTAATCATGCAAAACAGCTCGTTATTTATACATAAAATGAGCTCAAATGGCCTTAACCTCATATCCTCACTTATAATATCTAGGCACAACATATACTTACCGTAACAGTAAGTTATAGCTATATCATACAACCAAATCAAGTGATTCCAACTGAGTAAAAAAGCTAAATGTTTCGAGTTGACTGATCTGCAGAACGCAACATTTCATTGTTACCAGCCCACCTTGATTTGATAACAGTAATAAAACATAGATGTATCTATACAAATTGCCTAAAGTAAAGCGCTTCTGTCATTATCACCCTGTTATCTATGACCAGTTAAAACATGACAGCAAATTTGCGTCATTTGCATTTATTTCATGTTAATGTGCAAATTCATACGTTAATAAAGTCAAGTCTCTAAAAAGCGGACGCCCCCAAAACGTAGATCTCCATAAACCACACATCTTCACAAAGTGCACATCTCCATAAAATGCATAAATCCACATAGCGCACATCTCCACAAAGCGCCCACCTTTAGAAAATACACGTCTCCAGAAAATGCACCACTCCACAAAGCGGCCCATCTCTAGAAAATGCACATCTCTAGAAAATGCACATCTCCTGAAAATGCACAACTCCACAAAGCGCACATCTGCACAATGCGCACATCTCCAGAAAGTGCAGATCTCTTAACGAACACAATACTCCCTATTTCCAACAGAATAAGACAAAATGTTATATAACATTGCAAAATAGTAAGAAGTTCAATTTCTAGCATACAACAAACACATACCTTGGCCCTGTGCTCTACGAAAGCCTTTCTGTCCAGGAGTAGTCCAACCACTTCCTGTCTCCCTTGGAAACAGGCTAGTGTTAAGGCTGTGTTTCGATTCGTCTCGATCTATGGGAGTAAATAAAGATCTTATTAAAGGACGTTTTGACAGGTAATTGGAATAACAGAAAATGTCACATAGCTACGGCTATGATTATATAGAAAATTTAGGCAGGCTGTTCAAATTTCGAGAAAGTTCTACAGGCAATCCCCGAGCACTTTTCTGCGAAATCTTATGCCATAAACTTCGCGTTTTTATCTGCCCGAAACTTTTGTCGCTAAAGTGGTAATACATGCACAGATTGATTCTGCCTTAATCTTAGGAATGAAACGAAAGCATGATTTCTTCAATTTAAAGAGAAAAATAATCAGTGTCCATTGAAATATTCAAAACCCGATCATATAAAGATATGCATTTGCAAAAACCAGGCCCAAAAATTCAACTAAACATATAAGTCAAAAGCTAGGTAAATTTCAAAATCTAAACTGGGCCTTGCAGAGGACCAATGCCGATTCATTCTTTTACAGTAGGACCATGAACGATTCATTCCCTCACCTGTGCATTAACATCGCTGCCCATGTCCAATAGTAATTTGACGGCAGCCACATGCCCGTTCATTGCGGCAAGCATTAGCGGAGAAATGCCAAGTTTGCTGCCAGTTCTACAAACAAAAAAAACAAACAGCGAATACACCAAGAAAAGAAAACATTGCTGTAACATCGTATAATGTTGTAAGGATTCTGTGCAAGGAAACCGGTGTTGCTTACTTAGGGATTGGTGATGTGCACCCAGAGTCCAGTGCTACGTGCGTGAAGGTTGGCATAGCCTGCGTAAGGATCTGTGTTGTGTGCCAAGCTCTGTACACTGTCCCTGAAAATCGGCATTTGTATGCCGACATCTGTCCTGCAAGCCTGAAGATCAGTTTTGCGAGCGTAAAGAAAAGTGTTGCGTGCGTGAGGATCAATGCTGTGCGTGGAGATCAGTGTTGCGTGCGTGGAGATAGTGTTGCGTGTGTGGAGATAGTGTTGCGTGCGTAAAGATCAGTGTTGCGTGGGTGAAGATCAGTGTTGAGTGGGTGAAGATCAGCGTTGCGTGCAAGCGGCTCAATGCGGTGTGTAGAGCGCGGAATAACTTGCGTGAAGTTCGTGTAGAGGGCGTGGAGATCAGAGTTGCGTCCATAAAGATCAGTGTTGCGTGCGAGGAGTTCGGTGTTGCGTACTTCAAGATCAGTGTTGTAAGCAGACCTCGGCATAATGTGGTTTGAATTTGCTGTTCGTACGTCGACACCGACGTTATGCGAGTGGAGACGGCCACCGTGGGCAGAGATCGACTTGCTCCTTAAAGTGCTCAGACTGAGTAATTTACTTCATAGTAACTATAACAATGTACTAGGAAGGACCAATAAAACACAATGCTTCACAGAAATATAGTGCCGAGTGGCTACTTTACAACCGGTAAAACGTCTTTTAATGAGAAGAATACTCCATCCGCGAGTCTTCGACTGACAGGACTTGCGTCATTCGACAGAATGAAACCCAGAATGTGACATATGACGTATTTGCTCTACTACCTGTAGCCCTACTCGGTGACATCACTACGTATATCAGGCAAACACCACACTAACAGGAAAGGACGAAAATCTGAGCTCAAGATAATTGATGTCGAATTTATATTCGTATGAACAAAAACGTAAACATTTCTGAGCCCAGTCCACCACGACTTTATCGCAATGTAGAAGAAAGTAGCAGGCACTTTCTACAATCGGCATGTCATCTAGTAAGCACATTAGGCCTCGGCTTCCAAAAATGCGACTATGTGATTTAGGTTTAAAATTGGCCCTTTGAATCCCGATAGCGAAAATCATTTGCAAAATCTGCACGAATGTATGTTCATTGACATTTTATATCTTATGCCAGAGGAATTGTGAAATTTGAACGTTTATGCTAGCGGTATGTTGAACAACCAACGCTCCCAATATATATGTTTAATAGTTCAAGTCTTACCTTGAGTTAATTTCGGCCCCATGGTTCAGGAGCACCTTAATAATGCCCACATATCCTCCAGATGCTGCTAAGCTAAGAGGTGTATAGTCCGATACATTACGATGTTCATAGTTAGCCCCTCTCGCCAGAAGATCTTCTACGACTTCTTGTCGCCCACTCGAGCATGCCAACGACAAGGCAGTGTCCTTGGTTCGATCCGATTGTGCTTCGATGTCGCTGCCATTATCCAAAAGGATCCGGCAAGTGCTAGCATGACCAGCAGTCGCACTTAGAATCAGCGGCGTGCAACCTAATAAGAACCAAGACAGAGCAGGTATCGTGTCAAGAATGGAAACCTCGATTCTTGTGTCTATTCCTCAATCCTACATACCGGACTGACTAAACTCCCGGAGAATTTTCTTGGACCGTTCAACGTTCGGACACCGCGCCCTTCTCAAGCCAGGGAGTACAAGCCAGGGAGTAACGAGCTGGGTTTCGAACTCCCACGGTAGCACAGTAGCCGCTCGGCAAACGCTCCATTTTCACCAAATAACAAGAAAGGATCGCCTCAAGATGGTATCAGGGGAGTATACCAGCTGTCCTGATTTACAAATTTAACTTCGAAAAGGAAAGCAGGAAATCGGTCAGATCCCGTCAAAATACTACCAATCTAAGAGACGATTACCCAATAGAAAACTCTTTACAAACGGGCAGACTTGTCAGCATAATAACGTATGAACCCTTTGATAGAGATCTCCGCCTGCTATTATATTCTAGACTTCTACATCCAGTCATTGTATTGGCAGCTTCCTGCAATCTTCGTTGGCCATATCTTTTGCAACATTCTGTACCTAGCTACCCAACATTCGCAATAAGAACTCATCTTAAGGGAAACCCTAATCCCCCAAGGCAATTGCTGTACATTTAGGTCATTTAGAACTTTTACTATATTGAGTCAAGTGTTGCAGGTTATGATATACGAGTATATTAACAGTGACACCCTAAAAAACTAACTCATTTCATATCGGTCATGAGCCTAAGACCTAAGTTTCCCAAGTGGTCTAGTCCAACACTAAATCCAAGGAATACGTAAATTCTGCTTTGACAAATTGAACAGAAATGAAATCAGAGAGACTAATAACATTTCTTGTGAAGACTAAAGAGATGACCTCCAAATTCCAGTATTAACACTAGTTTTCGCTGATAGAAACACGCATCTATAACGTGGCGGTTTTCACAACGCAACATTTTCCACAACGCAACATTTTCCACAACGCAACGTTTTCCGAAACGTAGTCTTTATGCTATACCACTACGTCGATGTGATAATAAACTCCCTTACAGCTGAAACCAGCTCGTGCCAGTTCGATAATTAGTTAAGTTTAGAGCGGCGACAAGAACGACAAAGACAAAAATGAAGTTCCTTACTGCACAATTTTAAGAACAAACATCCTAGCATCTCTGTTTCTCGATACAGTGTTCAGAAAAAAAGCTTTTAGCAAATTCCATCGAAAATATATTGAAGTGGCGTGAATCCATTTCTAAAAGGTGATTCAACAACATGGAACCAAACGCACAAAGAAAACTCTGCAATAAGTAGAAGCACTTCTCATCTATGAGTTCTTCGTTATAGAGGAATGGAACGGTGCCGAATTGGTCAATTATTCATTCATGTCATCGTATATTTGCCATCTAAATAGTGGAAACCTTGATAACAAGAACCTGCATATCCCAGAATCCAATTCAGTCAAAATTCGTCCTAGTTATGACATTGAAATAGCGTTGTAGCATGAAGATTGCGTTTCGCAATACATTGCGTTGTGAAAACCGCCACGTTAGCGAGTTAACTAAATGATGCGTGTTTCTATTAGCAACGAGATGTGAACAATAATACTCAAAACAAAATTTTGGAAAGGTTCAAGTTTTACCTTTCTTGTCCCGATGTTCGATATCTGCTCCCTTGGAGATCAATAACTGCACAAGTTCATCATGACCCCCTGCACAAGCAATTGTCAGTGCAGTATCGTGATTACTTTCCGTTGCTTGATCAATGTCAATAATTAGTGGCGGTGGGGGTGTTAGTGGGGGTTCATTCAGCACCTGTCCAGATGGTATGGCGAGTGGTGGGCTGCATCCTCCATCAGGTTCTGAGTTAAAATAATGAAAGTAAATCATTATATTATCTAAATTGCACTCCTTTACATAAAATGTCTCCAGCAAAGACCCCAATGCACGAAAGGGTCGTACGCAAGAGTAGAACTCTACATATTAATCAACATACTTGCTTAATAAATGAATTGCAGCAGATGATACTAAAATTCAGTAATCCAAAACAATGCACGGAAATGTCGATAAAAGTAAGACGGATGCAATTATTCAAAACATTTGGACATTTATATATCAACTTTAGGATCAATTTCATGGGAAAATACTGTCTTTAAAGAAGGCCCCCGTGAATACACGCCCAGATATGACCTTGAATGTGTTTCAGTACACATACAGAAGATGGTACAAGGAGACGAAAGACAACAGGGATGCCCCTCTACGTTTCATGTTACCATATTAAACGTAGGGGCGGTTCCGTTTCTGTCAAATGGTCAACTTTATGACAACTCCCCCCAGAAGAGCTTTCTCTCATTTAACGACCTAGAAAGGATGACAGACGTGTAGATCACAGCCTCTGTACGAGGCATTGAACCCCGGCTAGTGGCGCAAAAACAAGGTCAATACCACTGGCTCATGACTAAATTAAACACCATCTCCACTGGAAGGACATAACGTAGTTATAAAGTTTTAATTGATTCTTTCTGCTTCCTAAGAGATCGGAAATGTCTAAAGACTACGAGGTATTTGAGATTACCACCATAAAATGCTAAACCTGTGACTGGTTAGTACTGATCAATGGCGAGTCATAACTGTCACTTATAAATTAGATCTGCAATGTCACACTATAACTCTGCAACAGAAAACGTTCTTTCACACAAAAATGAGCACATATCAAAATAACGTACAAGTGTATATGTATACCTTATTTCCAAATGTATAGGTATACCTTATATTCAAATGTATACGTATACCTTATTTCCAAATGTATAGGTATACCTTATATTCAAATGTATACGTATACCTTATTTCCAAATGTATATGTATACCTTATATTCAAATGTATCAACCGATGCAATGTATAAGCCGAGGGCAAATGTAGGAGGCAATATATTTAATTTTTCCCTATACGCTCTATACAAGCCGATTAAAATTTTAAACTTCCGATGTCCAATTCCGGAGAGTAATTTAAAGGGGCAACTAATTTTCATATCTAACAAAGAAAAAATACGACTGAATGTAGAAATGCTTGATCAATGGCAAGAAAGCCTATACAATAGGGCAATTCTTGTTCAAAACTCGTGTTTCCCCGATCACCATACACTTTTTCCCTTGTCGCTTGAGTTGTTTTTATTACCGGCGACAGTGGTTTGCCGTAAGCTTAAACATTCTCATCGTGGGCACTTGATGTCATGATAACCAACGAATTAGCATCGCATGGCATAACTCAGGTTCCAATTTAATGAGCAACACATCATATGTGGTGTATACGCCGAGGTAAATTTTCAAAGCAAAAATTAGCGTCTTCGAATATTGGTTTATACAACGGACAGTAAGGTAAGATCAGGTATATCCTACTTGGAGAGGTAATTTGTGGTAAGCTCTTTTCTTTGACGTAGAATAGTAGGACACTGCAGTATTCAATGTTATGTCCTTGTCACCATCAGTATTATCATGTAAGATCCATTGGTGGGTAAATCATGCACTTCACGAACAACTAACCATTTCTTAAGACATGTACAGTAATAATATTCTACAATTTTCTGTCTTGACTTGGACTTCAATAGGGGACTTTATCAAGGGGAAGGTTTCCGTGCAACAACCCTCTTATGAGAGTTTGCAATCCCCGTTTATGTTAGATGATAGGAAGGATTTGGACTTAGAAGGTAGCCACTCCAAGCAATGATAACATGTTACACTAGACGATACAAAAGTTGGAGACGATTCAATCGTTACAGGGATTGTATCACAGGTCAGTCTAAGCTCCAGTCCATAAAAGCAACTTTGGGTCGCCTAGAAGGGCAGGACGTATTTGAGAACGAGCTACGACACTTATTAAAGCGACGGAACGTCCAATGGATTACCACTGCCAACGGCGAGACTCACTCCCTTTCAAAAACAAATGAATTTAAATTTTTTTCTTATTAAGCTTCATTCATGTTTCTGCCCCTCACTGCGATGCAAATGTAAGGTTTCTCCTTAATGAAAACTCATTACAAGAAACTGAGTATTTTCCTATGTATGGGGCTCCCTGACGACCTTATCCTTACTCTTACAGCATCACTCTAGAAATGCTTACCCGTAATAATTGACCCTCAGCAAGACACTAGGGATCTCAAAAACAGCAAGGAACGCAAATTTTTTCAATGAAGTTCGGACCAACCATAGAGATGTCAAAATATAACGATGAAGTGTCGAGGTAGATACTGCACTGCCTGTACCGACTAGGGACAGGTTCGAGTCCAACTCGAGTCTGAGTACGTTCCATGTAATACTGGTCCAAGTCCTCTCGTTAATTAAGCATGTCAACCAAAAATCATGATCAAAAATACCAACCTTCTCTTGTGATGTGCGCGAGGGTGTCTTGCAGTGGACGAGCTGGTTCTGCCACCATAATGGCATCCTCCTGTGCGACGTTGAGTGGAAATGGTGACGGTGGAAGGGTGATCTCTCCTAAATTCACCAATTCAAGATTATGAGAAGCAGCAAAATTCTGCAATGCATTCAGCTGCTGTACGTTTGTTAATTTATGAATCATCGAAAGGGCATCCTCTGTCTGAACACCAGTGGATGTCACAGTCCGTGGCCCTGAAGTTACAACTGTTGTCGTTTGGCCGCCGAGGGGAAGACAAGAGATGTCATCAGCTCCGGTAAGGGTCCCTAAGCCTCCAACACCACCCATGCTGGTACCGATTCCCATTCCCATCAGATTGGGGTCGATAACCGGGAAGTTCACGGCAGCGGATATTCCCAGATTCTCAGCTACGGTCGCCGAAGTCGAAATAACGGTGTCTTGAGATGTAAGCGAGTTGACGGACGCCGAAAACGACAAAGCTTGTGCCAGAGACTGAAGATCAGCAGGGGTTAAGTTTGCAAGCGGTAACGATGAGGAAGGTAAGGATACTGAGACATTAGGCGGCAAAACATCGGCTGCCGAAGTTACAGGATTTGATGGACCTGCCGTAGTTGTGAACGGGGGAGTTACAAAACTTGTAGGAATGCTTGAGAAAGCATGGGTAGAGGATGGTGCCGGTTGTACGACGGGCGGCGGGGGCACAAAATTACACGTATGATTTCCATACGACGCCGGGAGAGGTGGCACGTGCGGGCGACCTTGCAAGCATTCATGTTGATGCGGGTGCTGATGCAACTGATGGTGATGCTTGTGAGGTACAGCAGGGTACGGCGTGACATGGCCAGTTGGCGATCCTTCCGGAGTTACGGGGGTGAGAAATCCTGACCTTATAGGGCTGTCAGGGAGGGCAACTTGAAGTGGAGAATGGAGATGACTGTCTAACAGCAGGCAAGCGACAGACGTATGTCCACCTTTGGCGGCTTCAATAAGCATACTGGAATTATCCTGAAAGAAACAATTAACACAACCTCGATAAACCAAATATTGCAAAGAAATGCAAGAAGGATCAAATTGAAAAAGAAGATACACAAGCAACTCCAATCTTGTTTCCCTAATCATATAGCATAAAGATAGGAGAGCTACAAAGCAAAAATTGTGTTTAATCCTTCATGACGGGAATCTTTAAGAAGAGAGTTAACAATTTCTCTCAAATAAGTCTTAACTGCAATTCTATATTACACCTCAACAATTTAGCAAGATTCAGTATTTTTTAAGCTGAAGTTAACAGCTTACTTCAAAACCAGCATAAAACGAATAATAATTAACACAGCGGCTGATACCATTCCTGTTTGGTGTTGCGCACTTGATTCAAATATAGATCGTAGCAGACAGAGTCACCTCTACGATAATACATTTACGTAATTGATTGTCAATGATAAGGATATCAGGTTTATGGTGCGAAATACGCAGTACTTCATCACCATATTCCGTTATTATTGATTCTGAAAGTTTGTTTGCATGACACTGACAATA
>JANTCA010001930.1:0-11682 GCA_024741275.1 Chironex yamaguchii | reverse complement strand
TACATGTTTTGTATAAATAGGTTGCCATATACATATACTTTCCTTTCTGACGATTCATACTCTGAAGAGTGTCAGACAAAAAAAGCAGTCAACTATGTTTTTAGCGCATTGTCTCAAATTTTCAAGGCGATTAGCCCTTATTAACGAGCGAAAAATCATTGTGGAGAAATCTATGTTAACATGACGTTTATTACTCCAGGACATTTGAAATTCCATATTGACTTGGGGGAGGTTTGTGCTCTTGGAGTACTTCTAGTTAAATTATGCTTTCGCCATTATTGTACTGTGCTTCATTCCGTTGCCAACACTAGCAGTCTCACGCAAAAAATGAAATAATGGAATCTTTATTTAACATCAACCAAACTTCACAATTTTCTTTGTAGCCAAAGGGGTGCTCTCTCCTCGATTAGTTTACCTATTGAATGAGCTCCTCCTTTAAGAAATTCCCTGCATACACATTTCCTTAGAAATTTTGTTATTTCGTTAGTTTGTATCTCTTAATGTAATTTGTTGCTTTGTAATGTTGTAATCATTAATGGCATTTTGTATGTAGTGGAATTTTAGAGTGATTGAATGAATGAACTGAGTGAACTGAACTGAATGAGTTGCAAATACCAGGATTGACTGAAGTGATGCTAAATCCTTTTAATGATATAAGAGCGCCGAAAGCACTTGATCTCCAATTCCTTGTGATTTGCTTCGTGCTAATCGAGGCAAATCTTTTATGGAAGCTGCATAGGAATGTACGACCAGTAATGTACACATTTAGAAAAATTTATACTGTAGTAGTAAATTATTGCGTGCATCAGATTTTTCGACTTAGGGGATGAACGATTAATACTCCGAGGGGTTAAATTATTGTGTTGGGAAATAGTAAATTAATTTTAAACTACACGCCTTTTTATAAGGAATCACTTTACAAGGAACCTACATGTAGAAAGCCGAAATATTTAGAGAACTTATACTACTAAAAACGAAATCCCTAAGGAACTTTTGGACTTCAAAAAATTTTTTAACTGCAGGGAATCAAGAACTAAAAAGCCGGTTCCATTCATGTGCAGCCAATACTCACATAGATCGTTTGCTATTCATGTGTCACGTGTTTCATTGGGTAGTTTCCGCATAAGCTGTAGCACCCCTCT
Organism: Chironex yamaguchii; assembly: GCA_024741275.1. Taxonomy (NCBI): domain Eukaryota; kingdom Metazoa; phylum Cnidaria; class Cubozoa; order Chirodropida; family Chirodropidae; genus Chironex; species Chironex yamaguchii. The sequence continues at coordinate 10,540 of JANTCA010001930.1, read as the reverse complement.
CTCTATTAAGTGCTAAAGCTTATTGTAGTCAAAACACCTAAAGTGAAATTTTCACTATACCTACCAAAATCAAAACTGGAAACTTGATGAATAAATGTCAAAGGATTCCTGATTGCACAAATCTCGTGATTTTAGAATCACTTTATACCTAGTCTTGTTGGGGAGTAGAGTAAGTTGCGCAGTTGCAAGTCTTACATTTGAGCTATGGGAGACAACAAAAGGTAGTCCATGTTGTTCAAGTTTGGTTTTACAAAGAAGATGCCACATCAAAATGATTTACATAAAGTTTTTAGTTGTTCGTTTGTTGAGGACGATGAAGATAGTTTATGCAATTGCAAGCTATGCCATAAGCACTTCAAAAGCTTGCCTTACAATGCACGTATCTTGGTGCACTTCGAAAAGCAGCGACAAGAAAGTGCTATCAAAGAGCATCCCAATGATATTGGAGGAAGGCAACGCCGAGATTGAAGATCCTCAGAAAAAAATACAAAAAGAATCAACTGTTGTGGAGGAGACCAAAGAAGAAACTGTGGAGTATGAAGATAGAGAGAAATCAGCTGCACAGTCAACAGCCGAAGAAAAAAACTACAAGCCTCAGAAGAAGAAGAATAGTTGCTCATATAAAAATCAAGCTGAAAGTTATAGAAGAAACGAAAACGAGTCAAAAGAATGAAGTGGCTGTCAAATAAAACATCTCATAGTCAATGGTAACCACCTAGGCTCGAAATTAGCAAAAAAGTACTGACGAAGCCATCAACAGGCATATGAAATTAACGAAGGATAAGACCTAGCAGAAAACATAAACAAGTATTTGTGAAGCTTGAAACCAACGAACCTGGGTCACCACTCCAGTACCTGGACTTGATAAGCAGCAATGTCCATTGCAAATCTGCTTTGCACCCAAAGGACCACCAGTGAGAACTGCCATTATATTCCATGGAACAAGGAAACGACTAAGCATGGATGAAAAATAAGTGTACCATAAAGGCGTGGATGATTGGCATACTGGTCAAATGTGGTGGTTCAACACCAAGCTAGGGGAATTTCGAGTACTGTACGAAGATGCAAGTAAAGATTACATTACATTGGATGATATTAAAGGAATAGACACTATACTTCTTGATTAATATTTTACTTTTGCATTTGTAAAACTTTGTTCCTACCTTCTTTGTGTCTTTGCTTCTGAGTTCTAGCCACAATTAAAAGCAAAATTCAAAATTTCGATGTTTTACGTTTCTGTACTATTTTTATGGCACTTAATGTGCAGTGGAAATCAAGGAACTTTTTGTACTGTAATTTGATAATAAGAGGTCCAAGAATACGAAACGTTTGGAACTAGGCCTTGTGGTAGATTCCTTATAAAAAAGCGTGTAATGCAACTTGATGTGTGACAACTACATTGAAGGTTTACAAATGATGTTTTGAATCCTTTTCTTGAAATTATGTCATGCGTTTCTTCAAGCTTCATCTTCAATACATTTCTTGCTGTCATTAGCTAGCAAATGTTTCGTATTTAACAACTAACGTTTCTGATGGTTGTCAAGGGATTATACTCATTATCATTGACACCAAGTGATACGGAATTCCCAGAGACAATGTTGCTTTCTTTGGACTGTTTTTGAAAAACGGTTTCCATAGGAATACTACCTATGGCCCACTAGAAAGACTTCTAGAACCTCTAAAATTAATAAAAGAGGGTTTCAATAAAATCGAAGGGTTGGAAACTTTGTTGGAAAGTCTATCGATCATTTTTAACACATCCCCTTTCCATTCAATAATTCTTGCTCCATGTCTCAGAAGTGCAACCGTCCATGTATTGATTGCTTAAATCTTATTCTTGCCATTCAGTTTAGATTTTATCACGAATCTTAACCTTCTCTTATATTCCACTATCACTTTTTTCTTCATTTCATTGTCCTTTATCTCCTCCAGTTCTAAGATACCAAGGTAGGTATACCCATTATCATCTACTTCTCTCATTACTTCTTGATTAGGCAGATGGATTCCGTCAAACCTAACCATTTTATCTCCCTTCAAAACAACCACTGCACACTTTTTCAAACCAAACTCCATACTGATGTCCTCACTAAAGAGATATACCATTTGCACTAGGCTATCTATTTGGTCTTTTCAAAGAGTTTAGAGGTTTTAAACACGATCTCCTACTTCCCTTAAATTGCTGACGGCGTTTGAAATAAAAAAAATGAATTCAGAAGAATCATGTAGCGTATAAGGTGGTCTTACAATGCTCATGTTCGTAAAAAAGCAGGTGTTTCCTTGACTTTTATTTTGTTCTGTTTATAATCAATGACTGTAAATTAAGTTTCATGTTCGGCGGACGAGACTAAATATGTCATTCCAAAAATTCGATTGTAATACTTCAAATATTTAATAAGCTAAGTCTCTCAAAAAGAATGAATAGATTGTCGTTACTGCTATTGACGTCATACATGTCCTTGTACTTTTAACCAAAGAAAAGATTCTTCAATAAAGCATGTATTGACACAAAATTGCTAAATGCGTAGTCAAGGCGATGTCTACAAACTTGCAATAGTGCTATTTAAGTGTCTCACTTATGATTCACAAAAATGTAGTGCCGTGAGGCTAGTATACAACCTTAAAAATAAAAAAAGGGGGGCACTTCTCCTTATGATTTCAACAGAAGGTTCATGCTTGAGGTATGTGTAAGTGTCTTGTTATGGTACAGGAGTGGTAATTGTGTGGTGTGCTGGGCTTGAGTTGTTACATACTATGACATTCATTGTTGATAACACAATGGAAGAAACAATACCGTGGGGTTTAATTGTTTTATAACTTTGTATTGTGGTTTTAATTCAATCGATTTTGTCCCGTGATGCAATAATGCTATGGCAATGGCATGCTTTGCTCACTGTTGCAGCAATCTGAAATCACAAGTGATAGTTTCGTAATAGCTCAAATAAAGTCATTTTACTGTAAAAGATTAATAGTATTTAATTTTAGAAAATAAATACCGAAAGAGAATAACCACAAATAGTTCAAATGTAGTTCTTAAAATCTACCATTAAATCGTCCATATTTAAGGAAAGTTGATAAAATATTATTTTACAATCGGTCTGAAAAAGGGTATCGGCATTTTTACAAAGGCATAGATAATGTCAATAAATGACAGTGGCATTCTCGTTTCTCCAATGTGTCATTGCCGCTGCTTAGGGTCAATAATTTGACCATTTCCAAACATCCGCTTGATTGTAAATGCATACGTATATCAATACATACAAACAATGTAAGGTTCTATATAGAGTACGAGCTGAAAATCATGTCTAAATACTCTCAGGCTTTAATCATTGCCAAATCATTTCTGGCAATTTAATGGACTTAACTTCAGTAAGAAACATAGCTCTCTTTATTCTGTCTTTGTGATCTTTTATGCTATGGTAAATGGTACAACGTCCTTTATAAGCTATTATTGTCCATACATTCCTCTTAACTAAGCTAATGGGAACAACTGTGGAGCTGTTGAGACTAGCTTTCAGTAACAGAGAATATTCCAGAAAAGAATAGTTTCCTTGGATGTCAGGGATCCCAAAGAACTCGTAATAAAAGAACAATTTCCATACAAGAGAAAGCAAGGCGTTGTAGGGTAGTGGTTACAAATAATTTCGCCATTAACAAGGCGCTCGAATGTATCTCTCAGGGGCGGAACTATAGGGGCGGAGAGACCGTGAGATTCTTAGATTTTCAAGGGCAATGCCTCTTTTGATCGTGATTTGGGACCCTAGATATATATTTGAATGTAAAATTATATAATGCAGTCATCATCATGCAATGTATATGTGAAAAAGAATGAAAGGTTTTTTAGTTGTAATATTTCATGTTGTCAGACGCTAGGAAAAAGCATCTAAGATATATAAGGTTTTCCAAATGTTTCTTGGCGAGGTCCAAAATGGTCCGTTTGTGGGTTCATCCCGATGGTGGCGCTCTTATTAACTACGCCCCCTTTCTCCGAATCCTGGATCAGGCCTCGTGTCTGATATTTTAAAGCCACTAATCAGTTCATGACCTAAAATCCTATTCAAGCAATTTAACTAGACCCTCTCTGTAGCGAATTGCCCAATGTGGAAGGGAGGAGATTTGGAGAACATCGCTTTTAGCAGGAGTGGATTAAGTCGGACAAAGGCCCATGTAATGTTATTGACCCAAGGGATCGCTGATCAAAATTATCACAACTGCAAGTAAACAAAGAACTAAATTAAGTGAATTGTAATCATATTAATGAGCAAATTCAGATGTTCATTGCAATGTACATTTTCGACCTTTTCTGATGGCAAAGACGTCATTTAAGTCTCTGAGGTTCATTGTGCTCACATTTTCATTTTTAATACTCATAACAGAGAGCAGAATGAACCTCCCTTGGCTAGTGAAACTTCTTACTTATTTTTACATTTGAAAATAATCGCTCTCTACTGCAGTTTAATGCCATCATGGATAAATACAGGGGCGAATCCATTAGGAAATCTGGCCATGCACAATTGCATTATCTATCATGTTATAAGTAAGAAGATTGCATCACCAAAATATGTACCAATCTATACTGAAGCAATTGAAACGACTTCATTAATACCTTACACAATAACTAAACTAAATTAATTATAGGACCTCCTTAATCAGCACTTTCTTTCAAGCTTGAAGAATTGTCGCTAGAAAGTCTTACCTAGAGATAATTGACAAACATGGTTTACTAGGATTGACTTTTTGCTGCCCAATTACCATCTGCTAGTTGTAGGAAATCAATTTGCTCGCGGTATCCAATTTCTCCAACACGTGACAGATTAGTATCTGTGCCAGTGATAAAAAGATAGTGACGCTTGTGCTGTCAATCTTGGACTTGGTTACATCAAAACCTGTGCTAATCTTTTGTCGTATAATTGTACAGCTGCTACAATTGATCTACAACAAATGAAAAGGATGTAGATTGTGGAATTTATTTCAAAATTAGACTTTTATAAATAGCTTATGTTAGCAGTCCAATACTGGGAAACTCAACATGCATTCAAATTACAAGTTTAATTTCAAGATCAGTAAACTTTGTTTAACCAGTACAGTGATCACCCTAGTTCATGAAGCCATGAACGTTTTCCTTGAAGTCGATGTTAGTTTTGTAGACCTAAGGTCGAGTTAAATTGTACTTTAACACACCATGTTCATAATTCGCGGAAGGCTTCCCAAGAACTTCCACTATAATCATAGAAACACAAGATATGTCACACGGAAGAAAATGAATAACTACTCGTCTTGTACAAATTTGCCATTTAAATTGACGACAGTTGGTGTTCAAGCCAATGCACAAACCTTCTCTGAGTCCGGCTGCACCTTTGATTACTTTGACAATGTGAAATGTCAGTCGCTTAAAACTAAACATTTTATGTATTGTCTTATTTTTCTGTTTAATTTGGAAGTTTGAATGCAGTGCTGTAATAGCAGCCATTGATCTACTTACCATAATTAATTTATTAAGAGGAACATTATTTCTGTACAATTTGCGAGGCAATCGAAAAATTGATGAATCTAAGCTATATTGATAAGGCTCTAAATAATGGGGTGTGTGGGATGTGGCCTAGATAGGGGATAGGACCCGTCGAACGAGGACTGTGATATAAGTTGCAGTGACGTTTCTCAGAGAATGCTTTCTATTTTTTGTTGTTTTATTTTAATACATGAGCTATTTTGTAAAAGTGTGCTTTGATGGCTGGAGGTAGCCCTATTACCAGAAGCACAAGAGAAGGCAGAGGAGACGATTGTACATGCGCAATTACACATTCAAAGCAGACGTGGCAATAAGTTAGACAGGAGAAGGTACAACGTTAGACCGTTTCTTGTCGTGGAGATTTGTTTGTTCTGCATGTATCTTGGTAACCAAATTTCGACGAAAAACATGAAAAACCTGCATCAATTGCGTAAAGATCTCCTAAAATCACATATTTTCGTAAAGATACAGATCCTAAGCCTAGCACTTTGTCTGACGGATAAGAAGACTGAAAAGGAACAATGCCAATAACGAAAATGAGTTTTTCCTGTTTATTGTAAGACCAAGGTCTTTTTTGTAATTAAGGCTTCTGTCGAAAAAAGTATTCAAACTAGCGTAAACTGGCAAACTTTTATATTTTCATAACTGAAAAGTTCTATCGACATTGCCATGTGGTTCTCTTATATTTTGCGTACCCTTTAATATAAAACACAGAAATAGATTAGCTAGTTTGATGAGCAACCTATCAGAAATATAACAAATATAACCGGATTTGAAGTTAAAACACATTGTATTTCTTTTAAACTGGTCTTCGTACTCACTGCTAGGGTACCTAATTTATATAATGTCCACTGTATTTATAGGTGGGCGAGTGGCCGAGTGGTTAGAGTGCTTGCGCTCTTCTCGCGAGTTCCTGGGACCGAATCCGCCTCGCGGCACCATTAGCAAGTACCTCAAAACCATACGCCAGGGGTCAACCCAAGCCATGTGAGGGAAATTGGGTACGACCAAACTGTTAGAAGCCGTCGGATGGCTGAGCTAGCACAATATCATAAAACATCGTGATTGTAATCATGGGTGCCCCAGTCTTGTTCAACTAATTGTTCACACTGGTTTAGTCACTTATGTTCCAAAACTGTAAATTAGTTCTGCACGCGCTAATGTGCAGTATAAACCGCAGGTTGGCTATGCGGACAATGCTCAGACGAGTGATTGTAAATGTGCCTGTGCAGGCGTCTAAGAGTCACGGTTGCTAGCCACGTGAATAGATGGGTATCCTCGATACGAGAGGCTGGCCATCATCATTTATTAAGTGGAATTGTGGTGTGCAAAATTGAGCTTGGTAGGACTAGAGCTATTCCGCACATTTGTTGAAAAATTTAATTTCTGTGCAAGGAACAGACTCTAGGCACTATGGCGAATTCAGTGTCTTCTTGATACACAGGGATGGCAGAGTGGGGGTGTCATGGGGCAGTTGCCCCCTGAACATTCCAAATGACTCCAAATATAAAAAATAAAAAAATTGTCGGCGCGCTGTAGATAATGAACCAAAATATCCATGTGCGTTAGCTAAATAGTCACATATTTTAGCCGAAAAATGAATAATCCAGATTTACAGCAAAGCTAGGATTTTTATAAATAGGGAATAAATGATGGAACATGTCAAAGAAGTCTAGACAAAAATTTACGTCAGCAGTCGTTTAGCTACGCGTGTTGCTTGAGTTGGACTGCTGGTTTGGCTTGTGGGCGGTTGAGTCACTACAGAGCTTCCCCCCGCCCTAGAGAACGAGTGAACAATACATGTGTAAAAAAGGAAGGTCCAAAAATCCATAACTAAATCGCATTAAATGAAGTGGTCCGGAAAGTGGACTCTACGACCGGATCGAATTGTCCACGGATCCGACGGACATGAGGCAGTCGGAACAATGACATCTTTAGAAGGTGGTGTAACGGTGGAAGCACCGGGAGAAATAGTTTGCCGAGAATCGAGTGAGTCCAAGGAATCAGGCTGGAGAAAATCAAGGGAGACATTGTCCGATCTGCTGCGAAGGTTGAGAGTGAAGAATTTGGAATTTTGCTTGAGAATGCGAAAGGGTCCATGGTATATAACTTGCAGGATCCAAAACCACAGAAGTAGAACAAGTGGCAACAAATTCGTTCAAAGGACGCAGCGAAGTACCAAAAACAGGTTCGGCAGGGCAGTATCCAATATCGGACTTGATCGTAGTACAAATTGCAAGTAAGATTAGAGGAAGAGTTTGCGTCCAGTGGGAAGGGTCCGGTTGGGCTTATAACAAGGCCGTTAGATGACGATGAAGGCGTTCGACAAGGCCGTTGGCAATAGGATGCTAAGCGGTAGTGCCAACGTGTTCAGTAAGTAAGTAACCTTGAAAGGGAGCGAAAAAGTGTAAACTCGAATTGGATACCGCGATCAGTTGTAACAGTAGAAGGGACTCCGAACATTAAGACCCAGTTACTGACAAAGGCTGAAGCAACAGTTTCGGCAGAAATGTCCATAATTGGAATGCCATCTAGTGTAACGATCAATGCATGGAAGGAGGTAGGGGTAAACATTTGAAGGGGGAAGAGGGCCAACTAGATTTAAGTGAATGTGGTCAAATCAAGCATCAGGGGAATCGAAGGTACCAAGAGTGTTGATGGTGTGTCTGTATGTCCTTGTTGATGCTGAGCCACACAAAGCGCTTGGTGGTAACTTTTTCTGTAGCACAGATTCCTGGATGGGCCAAGGAGTGGAAGCTGTCGAAACTTTGGAGGCGAAAAGGGCGTGGAACATACGGACGAGGGTGCCCAGTAGAAGATCACAAATAAGAGTGTGAGACGATGCTGGAACAGGACGTTTACGAAGTTGAATAGATGAAGACAGATATAGCTGAGGGAGCTTGTCATCTTGGTTGTGGGAAGCAGCAACTTGTTGAAAGTCTGCAATAGACTGTGTGGTAAGGAAAATGACTTCGATGTGGGAGAGGGCATTAGCAACAGCATTGTCTTCTACATGGCGGATATCGCTGGTGAATTGGGAAATAAAGTCAAGGTGACGGAGTTCACGAAGAGAGTGCCAATTGGAGGCAATGGGCAAGGCATAAATCAGGGGTTTGTAGTCGTAAGTACAAAGAATTGGAGGCCTTCCAACAAGTGTTGGTAATGACGAATATTGAAGTAAACAGCGATCAACTCACGACAAAAGTGCTGTACTTGATCTCTGCAGACTGAAGACGCTTTGAAAAGAAGAAAGTCTTATGGCGGGCATCAAAAGTAGAATCGGAGAGATGAAAGAGGTGCATCGCTTGTGGCGATGTGGCGGCCAAGGAAATCAAGGAAATGTGTTTAACACAGTCACTTTATGTATGAGCACCATTGTATTTTTCTTATGGTATCCATATCAGGTAAACGTTGGCTGATCATTCAAGTTTTCATTGCAAAGCACGAAAGATTATGTAACAAACTAAAAGCCATGAACAAATGTTTTATCGCTACAATGAATGAACAGACGTATAGTGACATCACCGCTCTAAGATACGAAAAATATTTACCCCAAGCAATATTCTTAAAAGGAATAAGCAAATGTTATAAAATAAAACTTGATAAGAATATTCTAGTAGCACGTGATTGGCTTACTTTCCCACCAAGAGAAACTGGCAGGACTTGCTTCTCAGCAATTTGGGCGTGAATGAATTGTTTTTTTCGCGTAGATTGTGGACCTTTTGAGCTACGAGGTTTTTATGGGACCGCTATCCCGTTGCTACCCTGGTCGACGCACCACTGCATAACCACTATTATCATGGTTTTTGAGCGGTACTCACATTAAAGGCTCGCCACAATGTGTCGTAGTGGAAGTGTACTGAATGCCAATGAAATATAAAAACTTGGCCTAGCAGTTGAAGAGGAAATCGGTCCATTGTTAATCGACAAGGCTCTAGCCTAAACATCATGCCATGACATAATTGAGCTTTGGCAATGAAACGTTTGGGGATACACCTTTAGTTAATTGTGTTTTTTGCCTGCAAGGAGCGCGCAATAGCATGATCCTGAAGGGCTCATGGTCTGTTCCATACTTCAGTTGCGTGATTCTCAGATCTAGAATAAATCATTTCTAGAGGAGGTGTGGCGGCAATTTTTATCAGCGTATTTTCCGCCTGCACGACAATGAGGGGACTTGAAACGAGACCCGGGAATTTCCGGGATGTTTGAATCCTTGGGCGTACTTTTTCAAGAAGTTCGTCAACATTTTCTTTGTCCATTCTTAGGAAATTTTTGAAACTGCTTGGATCCCCAAGTTGTAGCTCTTTTAACAGTGAATGGTGAGCGCCGTGTTCCTTTCGCCGCACAATCCAATCCCTGACCCAAATCCTTTTCCTTCTTTTATGTGATTCTTTATTTAATTTTTAATATACCCACTACTATGAGGCAAATTGAAGCCGTTTTCTCAATCGAAACTACTCTTGTTCGTGCCATGATTTTGTGCATAATCAGCTGGACAGTGAAAGGAATCACGAGTCAAAAATGACTCATCCGTTAAAAATGCATCGTCTAAACGTTTTGACTCGTGAGTGGAAAACTCATGCGTTTATGACTCGCGAGTCGGACGCAAGGAAAAATCGAATACTGTAAACTGGCCTTCAGTGAGTTGTAGTTTGCATATTCTTGTTTGTGGACATTTTTGGGATAACAAAGTTTGTGGTAATTCGTCATGCCTATTTCACAGTTTGGGACTTATAACACAGGAACCACTTTATAAGAAACCTGCTTGCGGAAGACTGAAAAATGCAAGGAACATATACCACTAAAAACAAAATCCTTAAAGGAACTGTTCAATTTTGAATATTTTATCAAGAATTAGAACTCAGGCTGCATTCATTTGCAGTTAAAACTCACATAAATTGTGATAGGCATTTATCAATTGTTTCATCGAGTAGATTCCACCTCTGTCCATAATAGCTATTGCCCCACTCAGGGGCGGATCTTGACCTTCACCACATTCACATTGGCCAAGGTCAATTTTTAGGTTTGCTCAAG
>JANTCA010001928.1:0-11684 GCA_024741275.1 Chironex yamaguchii | reverse complement strand
ATCTTTCTAGTCGTGAAAACAATTCTTGGATTTACAGTAGAGAAACACTTAACTACAGCTTTTTTAATCTGTGTTTCCTGTGGATAGAAATTTTCCATTTTTGAGGCCCAAAAGACTTTTCTAGTTAGTGCATAGTGCTTTTAAATATCATTTTAGATATAACAGAAAGAGCTATCGATTGAAACCTTCATGTTTATCAAAATCAAGGGACTCCACCCCCTTCACTTTTTGAGAGAATAGAGGTTTTTGTCGCTATTAAGAAAGACATTTTTAAAGAAACTAGAGAAATTAAGTATACCATCTTTTTGTGGTACAAAACTTGAAAATTACCTTCAAAATTTGTGACATTGAGCTAAAGCACACTTCAAAGCTTTTTTCACTCTTTAGAGTATGAACTGTCAGAAAAGAAAGTATATGTATATGGCAACCTATTTATACGAAACATGTATCAAAACTAGCCAATCATAAACAAGAAGGGAAACAAAGAGAAAATGAAGAAGCAAAACAATATTGAAAGTGAAAAAAACAAACTATTTCTGGCTACAGAGTACTGGTTTTGTTGTTTTACAGTAGACAACCTCTGCACTTAGAAGAAAGGACGATCTAGCTGTCCTTGGCTAAAAATGTTTTTGTCAGCATAAAAGCACTAGCACATTATCATTAGCATCTTTCACAACAGGTAATGCGTAACAAACAAAGGCAAATATGATGTGACTTTGAACTGTACTTTTGCTTTCACGATTAAAACTAGCTAAGTAATAGTATGACCAAGGATTGCAGATGGCTAACATTTCAATGGGGAAGAAATGCAAGCTGCTCATACGACAGGATTAGGTGAAAGAAATAGTATTGAGGCACCGATGATTTCTATATTGTAGTAAAAATAGACCAAAAAGGTCATCTGGGACGAAAATGTCATACTCAAATCCTATGATGTTCCATTTGGTTACTTTAGGAAAAATGCTAATTATATGTAGCACAACACTACCTGTCCCCATTACTCATTACTCTTCTTGGGACACCAGACAATGCACCTAGGTGAAAGTTTCCATTCATAACTTGTCAAATCTGAGAGTTACTTTCAAAACAATTTTTTAAATGTATGAATCAACTATGTAGCAGTTATATGTCTGTTGTTCCTATTTAAATGTTTACATCCAGTACAAGCATGAGCAAGAGTACCCCCCATATAGTTAAGAAGTCAAAAAGGTTGTTGGACCCATAGTCGTATTATGAGAAGACACTATCAGACATCTGATTGATCACTTGCCTGTAGAAAAAACTTACAAAAGAGGCCTATTATATATGCTGACCTTTTTATTGATATTGACGAAAAGACTAATACGAGGAACAAATTTTATAACAAACAATTGAGTTCACTCTTCAAATTCCTACAAATAAGCTTAGTTTCAATGCCACAGTTAGTGTGGTAAACTTTCTCTAATGTATCTGCACATGGACAGTTCCAGAAGGACTTCCTGCCACCTATAGAATGCCCATGGTCCCAACTTGAATATCTATGTTCTACTCAAGAGGCAAGTCAGTGGACAACAAAAATCTAATTGTTGACTTTTAAAATACTATTTTGTAAAGAAAACATTAGAACCTTACAGTTCTGTGACTAGAGAACATTTTTAGGACATAACATTAGTAATAATACTTGTAGCTTTCATGCATGCCATTTTCCATAAGATTCTATCAAATATAAATTTATGGATGTGGTCAATTGGAAATTGCATTTTTAACATCTAGTTTCTTGTGAGAGGCAAAATATTTGAGAGAGATGCTTATTGGACCTTCCCCATTTCACAATAAATGTGTACTAGAGCACAATCTTGATGATTAAAATGTTGTTGGGTTAAATTTTCAAGCTGCCTAAATTTAAAGTCACTTGCAATGCTGATGAAGTGGGCTTTGCCAACACCATTATGTATGACAAAGTATATGGAAGAGGCAAAGGAAGACCAAGGCAGAACTGGATGGCTAAAATGGACAAACTTAACAGAGAACAGAGGTACAAAAAATCCAGCAGCCAGAGAAAATTCAAAACGTCTGATGGAAGACAACAAAGTGCACCTACAGCAAAATAATGATGATGAAATTTTGAGCAGACAAAACTTTTAACAACTTTTCAGTGGTACAAAAATTGAAATTGCCCTGAAAATTTGTGACATTGCGCTAAAACATACTTAGAATCTTTTTTCGTCTAACACTCTTTAGAGTATGAATCGTCAGAAAGGAAAATATATGCATATGGCAACCTATTTATACTTTATGGCTCTATGCTGAAACTTATGCTGCTTTTTATGGGTTGTAATTATATTTTTCAAACATTTGACGTCAACAGTACATAACTGAACCTGGCATGTTTATTCCATGGATGATATTCCATGAAGCAAACTCCAAATGACAACAGTGGTGGCAGGCCAATTGCGGACTAAATTAACAGGAAGCAATGTAGTATTGAAAATCAAAGAAAACAATATATAAACATTGTACAACAAAACACGCTGAAGCTTAAGTGAAATAAGACCTAGCAATGTCATGTCAGAAGACATAAACTGTGGATCCTTTGACTACTAAGTGAAGCGAACATTATATGTATTGATGTTTATTATATAGCTGGCTGTTCTCTATAAGGATTTCTAATTTTGTTTTGTTTTTATTTTTAAAAAATCTCAATTTTTGCTACATGAACTTGGCTTTTATTAGACACATTTTGAGTGATTAAAATCAGGTGAAAATTGAAATGAAAGAATGGGTTGAAGTGACCAAATTATTTGAAATTATCATTAATTGCATACAGAGCTCTTAAATGTTGAGCTAACTTGACTAAATTTGACTCGTATTATTATCAATTATTTTTGTTGATGAGTATATTTTTCTAGATTGTTTTGTTTCTCTGCTGTCGTACTCATTAGCATTTTAAGCCCATTTGACCTAATAAAAGCCTTAAAAAGTCAAAGGCATGAAAATAGTATCATTTTAGTTACTCAGCCATCTTGTCTTAATGAAAAATCTAATGCTACTAGTGTTCCTTGTACTGTATTTTGGAGATTACTAGACAGGCTCTGGCATGTCTCGATGAAATTTCAATGAAGAAAAAGTGATTTTCTAATGCCAATGTATTTTTGAAAATCAGGATTCTGGCAAACTTTTAAAAATGGCATAGTTTGAACTGCTTGGACTTAGATGCTCTAATATTCAGGATTGTGTTGTCTTAACAATACCCACCACTCGTTAAAGTGAATAGAAATTGTGGGAGATAAGATACAATTCAAAGTCCAGCTGGAAACCCTATCTTAATCACTTTGAAGAAAACTCGGTAAAGTAAGAGAATATTAAGTAAGCTGTATGTCTACTGACAATTGTCAAACATTACAGTTGAATTCTTTCACAATTCAGTGTGCATTAACATGTATAAGGACCATTTTCTACCTTGAAATAAGATTCTATGAGCATGCCATCTTCAACAAATAGGGATATTTTACAGATTACTAAGAAATATTACTTGCGAGTGTGTTCTACGGCGACTTGCTACATTATAAAATAGATCATGCTTATACAAAGCAAATTAGCCAAGCCATTAGATAGTTTCACTTACCTCTACAAATCGTAGTATTACTACACATGAATCATTTTCGTTTTGGAAACGCCTAGTTTAAAGTATCCAACACGCATTGTACTTTTACCGTTATCAAATGGACAAGAAAACTTAACATGTTACTAAATAAATCTAAAAGAGCTTTGGCATTTTCAATTTCAAACGGCCAATCACAAGTCAAATTGGGCTCATCTTAATAACCTTATCGACCTAACGAGTCGAAACTGTACAAAACTAAAGTTGAAACCGAAAACGAAAGGAAACATGTGAAACTGACAAGGGTACAGCACTTCTCCCAAGCCAGTTCGCTATTTGGTATCAAATAAAGCAATACGAAACCATTTAACGACGTCAGAATTTTCGCATGAATGGAGGTCATTAATAGAGCACGGTGTGCTTGAAAAGGTGACATTCTGGGTCTTTTAAGCCAACAGTGATTGAATGAGCCGTGAAGCAATGGTTGCAGTTGCACAGATTTTAAAAGGAAGCAGCAGAAATTTTGTCTGGGCACTACAAAAACTTCCGAGAATAGTCAAGAATGATTGTTTTCAATCTTTGGTTGTCAACATTAAACAACGATGAGAAGATTGCGTAATTGCCATGGGGTGCATTTGACAACGGGGGGTACACAACATACATCAAAATCGCAAGGAGCAGATGAGACTTAAGATCAAATTATTCCCTTCTAACTTAATTCATTTAGCATTTCCGTACATGCAATACGGGGAAATCGAGCCTTCGATCACTTGACGTACAGAAATTCAAAGAAAACTACAAAAGAGCTGGTAACACCGCAATTTATACTAAAACAAAATTTAACTACCTTAATTTGGCAATTCTCGTTTCATTTAAGGTAGCATTAATGCTGGCATTAGTCTCCCCCCTATCAAATCACAGCCGGGAAGACTAGACACTACTACGTCATACATTGATTTATGCAAAATATTCCGAAACAAAGCTGGGGAAGATCGAATAGGCCGCCAAAAATTTGAGATTCAAAGGGCAACAGAAGACAGAACACTGCAGCTAGCCTGCAGTCCAGGCTAGCTCTAATGTAAGCATATGACAGAGATATGTATGGAGCAGTTTAACTCACCAACTGCACGATTTCAGCACGAAAACAAGTAATACAACTGGCCAAGTGGCCGCCATTGCTTTACAAAATCCCCCAACAGGCAAATATATTCGAGAAATGGCCACTTACCCTCAATTATCCAAGACATGAATACCGCTTATAATTCCTCCGATTTTCCCTTTGAAAGTTGAGTCAAATATGATCAAAGTCTCACTACTATAATAAGTCTATAGCCGATGTTTGATATCATACATAAAGAGCACTTGTAACCCTGACGTACACATCGCGTTTTGTTCTTGCTTGATCGGTCCAAACCGCGAGGCGTCACAAATTATGCGTGACTCTCCTAATTTCCATAATTTATGCAATTATGAGAGGAAGTAAAACCGGAGAGAGCAAAACCACAAGGAACACCAAGAAAGATAATGTCAATATGAAAAAGAGGCTAAAGGAATAGAAATTTTTGGAATTCTGCCATCATGTAGTCAATTAGAGAATAGTGAGACGCTATGAAGCATCTTCGATAAAAAATTTTCAAAGAAGTCGGACAAATTACAAAATTTATCAAATTTCTTTCCCATTTTACGAAAATTGCCTAGGATATGCCAACAGGAATATTTAAGATTTCCTACTGCACGACCGTGTTAATAGCTTGGTTCATGAAATCATAAGCCAGGCTTAATGTAAAGTGCTTTGATAGACAAAGAACTGACTATCGATTTAGCATAGCTCGGATAATTTTTAATGTAATTCAGTAAAACTTTTATCCTGTGACACACTTTCTGCAAATCCACAAATTCCAAAATTATATTTTTATGACATAATCACTTGAGTACTCTATGGTTACCACTAGATACGTAAATAGGGGAAAACGAACATGAATTGTGTATTACTATAGACAAGATACACTAAAATGCCTTGACAAATTCAAAACCAGACGTTCTAATTCTTCCGTAAAATTATTTTCAAGGCTGGTAAGGAAGCAGGGCTTGAGCACAAAGCTTTTACAACTATAATGTAAGTAAACAATTTAACTTGAAGAATCGTAATCATTTGTAAACAAAGTGACTTAGTGTGTGCCAAGTTGTTTATTAGTTCCTTGTAAACAACACTTTTAATTCCATTCTCCATCGCATATACTATTGTATTTGTTAATACAAAGACCAAAGTCTGCAAATATATTCTAGGACGGCAAACAAAGACTACACTATAATCCTGAGAAAATAAGCCTTAGAGCAACGATTAACTGCAAATATTTCCGACAATGAATCTTGATATACAATGTAGCTAAAGTTAGTACAAAACTTGAAAACCTCCTTGAAAATGTGCGACATTGCGCATTTTCGTCTGACACTCTACAGAGTATGAATCGTTAGAAATGAAAATAGATAAATATGGCAACCTTTTTATATGAAACATGTATCGAGCTTAGCCAATCAAAAAAAAAAAAGAAAGGAAAAAACAAAGAGAAAATGAAGAGACAGAGCATTCTTGGAAGAGTCCAAGTGGAAAAATAAACTCTTTCTGCTTACAGAGTACTGGTTTTCCAGCCGCTGTACGCCAAGTATCAAATTCTCATAGAGGGTCCTCAGGACTCCTTCAATGCTCTGTTATAGAGAATAACTCTCACGAAATTATAAAAGTTTCTGATCTCTTGTAGCAAGCACGATACTGGCAGGTGTATTCTAAATGACCCCAATGATGTTTATGGGGTGGAGTTACTTGACCCCGTTGAATTCTTTTTCCTCCCTTTGTTTACCCTAGACACGCCCTTGTTATCTTACCACATTTTGTTTAGGATACAAGTAGCAATCACCCGTTTCCTGCAAAGTGAGGCTGTCTTTTAATGTTACAGCAAAAAAACTGAAGTTTGCACATTATCGTTATTGTTCTTATAATTGTTATTGTCATTAATTCGTTATTGATATTTTAAACATTTGAAATTTTAAAATTAAGATTATTTCGTCAACTTTCGTATGAGTGCCATCGAAAGTGTATATAGTGAAAATAACGACAAGAAATGACAGCTGCAATAGCGACAAAGTTGACCAACATTTTTATTACAAAGAATGAACATGGATCATTTATGCGGAGGTCGAAGCAAGTATTTGCTAAGAAAAATTATTGGATGTGCTATGACACATCTTGCTATATATTCTGTGGACGTGATAAGGAATGGACTAGTCCTGAACCTCTTAGTTGGTGACGGTCGTTACCTTAACTTGGTTAATGTCATATATACATCGAATATGCCACTTGCGGAAGTGTTAATTTGTATCGAGATTTTTTAAGAAAATTGATAAGAGATTCTTGCGAGTTGGTAACGATAACATCTTCAAAGCACCTAGGACTAGTAACAGTGAGACGTATCGACTCGATAATTACAAATTAAAACTTTAAAAAGGACAATTATTGGTCGAATTGAAAAAATTAAGCTTATGGATAATGTTTGAGAATTGTTGAGAAATACTTTATTCTAGTCTTGCACGAGTTTAGTCAAAAGCTTTGCCGAATTGACGATCGAATCCATCCACCTACGCTCACAAAGTTCAAACTTGGTTGTCAGTTTTACTTACTGATGACAACCCAGATACATACTGGGTTTGGTAATTTCTTTTTTATATAATTCTGAGAGGATGAATACCTGAACATATTAATCACAAATATAAATAGAAAGTTACAACACAATATAACAAAGCAAGTTGAACAAGGAATAGTTAGTAAATTAAACATTTTATCAAATTTTCTCTTCAACAGACAGCTTTTAAATGGAGATGCTTTTCAAGTATGGAAGGTTCATTGAAGACATGATGTAAGTCTCAAAATTATCACTTTTATTCTAAACCATTTTCTGCTCATCAATGTGTACCTCCTTTTCTTTTTCAAGTCACATCTCTGTTTGCATCAGCTTCCTCCAAACATGCCTATCCCTGGTCTTCTCGTCCAACTTAAAGAATGGAAGATAAATCCATTCTTTAATGCCGCCTACCCAAACTCTTTTCTGTCTGTCTCTACTCCTTCCTCCTTGCACTTTGTCCCACAGTACCTCTATCTGTATGCAATCGTGCCTCTTGATATGCCCAAAATAGCCTAATTTTCTCTTCTTGATGATGTTGAGCAATTTTCTTTCGTCCCTAGCTATCTCCAGCACCTTCTCGTCCGTGATCTTTCTCGTCCATCCAATCCTTAACATTCTTCTGTAACACAACAATTTTAAGTTTTTCATTCTTCTGCGCCCCTCTATATTTAGTGTCCAGGTTTCTACTCCATGAAGTAAAGCAAGCCATACATAGTCACCTACTTTTAATGGATTAATAAATAGTATGTCGTAGAAATATTCTGGAAAGGAAACTATATAGCATTACGGAAAGATATAAAGATTGGAATCCTAGTTTCGTATGTCTAAGAACTTAATGATGATTTTCTACAGTTTTTGCTTTGGAAGTGGCAAGTCGTCATTTGGAGAAGTCGGACACATACAAAGGATGTCAGCTTAAATTTCTAGACGAAGAAATGTTTAAAATATTATAAATCATTATATAGATCATATTATATACAGATTTCATCATCACGTTGCACTGCCAGATTAGAAATAAAATGAGGAGAGAATGACGATATCAAGCCCCATGGGTCTCCTGACAAACCTGTCCAAGTGTCTCTATATTCGGTTTAAAAGAAAACAAATGCACTCCATTAATTATTTCATATATTTCCCGTTTTTGTTGTTATTTTACGAAGACGAAGGCGGCTTTCATTTGATTTGACCAATATTAAAGCTATTTCTTTGACATTTTAATAACTTTGAACATAGAATGGCAATTATGCACGATCATCATTATTTTTAGGAAGTATATCAAGGTCGGAAGGTACAATTAGAGACATAATATATCAACATTAGCACTTAATATATATATAAATTCAAAGAAAGATTTATATTATTTCGTTTCATTATAGTGTAAGAAATTACATTTGCAATCTTATTGTAAATCATGGTCATTTCAAGATTATTAAAACTTGTCAAACATCATTTTAAATTTAGACAAAGAATCAAAGGTCATTTTTCACAAGATGTAACACTGACTGCAAGCAAGGCTAAAACTTGAAAATATCAGAGGTGCGATATTAATTCACATGTATTACCTTTCTTTTAGTCAGAAAAAAAATCATTATGTTTCAGCAAGCAACAAGTTTATTTTTTCACAGTATATTTATATACGCCCTTGCAATAGAAAATTTGATGGCGTTTGAGTAATACAATAGCAAAATGATCAATCTATTCCTGGTACAAAACTTGAAATCACGTTGAAAATTCGCCAAGAGCATCCTTAAAAGTTTTAAGAGCATCCAGACACTCTTCAGAGTATGAATAGACAGAAGAGCAAAGTATAGGTATATGGCAACGTTTTTGTACGAAACATGGAAAGAAACTAGCCAATCATAAAAAAGAAAGAAAAAGGCAAAAACATGTCAAAACAAAGCATTATTGGAAGAGTCCAAGTGGGAAAAAGTAGACACTGTCTTTTTCGTCTGTGTGTGTGTGTGTCTTTCCAGATACTGACGTTGAATGTTACGGCTTTCCAATAATTCCACTTCTTTTGCTTCTTTTATTTTTTCTTCTATTTGTATTTCTATTTCTTCTTTTAAAGAATCTAAGTCAAAGGTTTTGTTCTCTTCAACATGTGTTGGCTTGTTACCCCATCGGATCGCATAAATTTTCAGCAATCTTATTGTGGCACAAAACTTGACTATCGCTTTGAAAATTTGCAAAATTGCAATACAAATATTCTCAAAAGCATTATTAGTCTGACGCTCTTCAGAGTATGAATTCTCAAAAGGTGAATATAGCTATATAGCAACCCGTATAGAAGACGCATGAATTGAAACTTTCTAGTGATTTTATACTGTGAAGAACGTCAGACGAAAACAGCTTTTAAATGTTTTTAGCGCAATGCCGCAAATTTTCAAGACGAATAGCAAAATAGTATGATAATTCTGTTTCAAGTCTTCAGTTTCATCTTTCTGCACACTTCCAGAAGTTCAGATTGAGCTTTGACAAGATTTGTGTTATATTGATATTGAATTACTTGGAGTACCTATCTTAAACAGCAAGTACGCTGATGGTAGATAACTTATTATTGCATTAAATTGTTCTCTTGTAAGCATTTATAAAGGATATACCTTTTGGGAAAAATTAACTATCAATTTGAAAGCGACATGACTGATTTAACTCCGTAAGCATTCTTTTTTCATGTTACATTGATAATATGAACTAATGGACAGAATCTGTTCATCAAGTTACATTAATTAATTAATTAATTAATTAATTAATTAGTTAATTAACTAGGTCGGAAATTAGACTGTATTAAAACTTACAGAGAACTTTTTAGATAATCATGGACCTTTCTACAAATATTTCTTAATTACATCGTATGAGACACATGACTGATTACTGCAAATTTAAGTATAATGACTAGAATTCGCTCAGGCATTGTTGGTACTGCTGACTCACGTGAGTCACCATAATTGGGTCACGTGTAACATGACTTGCAGCCAAATATGGTCAAAAACAGTATACGATGCATAAGAACATTCCAATATGCTTGTCGTATGGGATCTTATTTTAGCTATAGATTTTGTATGCAAAGGGCGAATTTGGAGCGTATGTATGTGAGAATCTGACAGGATAAACATGGGAGTTTAACAAGATATTCTTGTACTATTGAGAGTTTTATTTGTTGCTAATCAATTCGCGATAAAAGTGGAGCTCCAAGAGAGATAATTCATAACAACATAAAGGAAATGTTGCATTTATTTTTGCCTGGCTTCCAAGATCTATCGGGACAGAGCCTATACAGACATTAAAAGGATTTCTTTACAGGTAACAGCAAAAGAAAACTTAGACACGGCAGGTGTCTTAAGTAAAAGGATGTATTAACTTACCAACAACTTAATTTAGTTAGGAATTCAGTATTGGATACAACATTAAATATATAACAGGATACTATGACATGGGATTACTGGAGGTGCAGGCGACGTCCGGGACATCACATTTCAGGGGAGTTTGTTTAATTTGGAGGGATTTGTTGCTGATCAATTCACGATAACCTGAAGCACTTGTCCATATTAGCCTTCTCACAAGTGTTCTTGGAAATTTTTATAAATAAAGAATCTTTCCTTACAATGTTTTGTATCCTCAGCTTGCTAGATACCCTCAACTGATATATACTACTTAACTGAAAAATTTAATTTCATAACGTTATGGTGTGATCGAAAACTACAGAACTATCAGCCTCATGAGCCATATCTCCAAGATCATTCTGAGTTTTACTCTTTAGAGCTTGAAGTAGAATTGTACCAGAAATCTATCAGAACCTATTCCGAGACATCTGGATTCAGAGTTTCTGCATAGCAGGTGTGAACATTACCAGCATCAGATACATGGATGACAAAGTTCTGATCACACAGTCTGCCCAGGACCTGCAGAGACTTTTGGATGTTGTTGTCCGGGAAAGTGAAAATAAAGGCTTGAGGATCAACTATGGGAAAGCAGAGTTCATTGTAGTTTTGAATAGACAGAGTCCAGAATGTGTGCTCCTGGTGCACGGCGAAATCATCAATGATCTGGGAAGTGCGGTATCTGATCATGCTAGGTGCACGAAGGAGATCAAGAAGAGAATAGCCTTAGCAAAGTCCACCTTCACTAGACTCGAGATGATTCTGAAGAATAGAACCATTTCCATGGCCACCCGCACATGTTTGTTAAACTGCTATGTGTACCCGTGCTGTCATACGGAAGTGAGTTTTGAAGCTTAAAGTGGACCTACACCTTTTTCGCTTTCAACCTGTTTAGGTAAATTTGGGTCGTAGAAATCAATTCTCAATGTTATTTTTCTATCCTCTGTGGCCAAAAGCTCGTAAAACGTCCCGTAAAATCTAGTTTTTTAATCAGGACCGCGCACTAAGGGGGCTGGGTTGGAGTGCGAATATGACGTTTGAGCAGGAACC
>JANTCA010001927.1:0-25105 GCA_024741275.1 Chironex yamaguchii | reverse complement strand
AAATGTGGTGTACTTTTAAAGTATCCTTTCTTTCTTTCTTTTCTGGCTGCTCCCTATTTTACTAGGGGTCGCCACAGTGGATTTTCATTCTCCATTTTCTTCTGTCCTGCACATCTTCTTAAGTAACTCCTCTGCATCCATGAACCTCGGTTTTCCCACATTCCGTTTCCCCGATAATTCCATTTCAAGCACCTTTCTTCCTACATAGGTGCCCTTCTCTTTACATGCCCATACCATCGCAATCTTAATTCTCTCACGTTTTTACTGATCTGCTTCACCTTAACTGTTCCATTGGCTGAGGACGAGACAAGCTCGTCTTTAAAATTTCCTATAGAATTATGATGAAAGGGTCACAAAGACCATGTAATATCTTTATGGATTAGTCTTTATATTATGTTTGTTCTTATAAAGGCGTGAAATCTTTAATTAAGTTTTTAACATGACAATGGACTTTCCTTTTCTGAAGTTCTGGAATGGTGTTTGTAATCAATTTGGTAATAATTCTCAAATTTGTGATAACTAGTACTTCACCTTATGGTTTTTAAGTTTTAATTCAAAAATTTGCATCTCTGTAGATGCTGTTTAGGTATTCATATCCCTTATTTCCTCTTTGCTGTCACTATTAAATTTACTGACCATGATCATCATCATTGGTCACTCTTGATTATATTTATAATCCCCACCACTGTCACTGTCACTGTCACAATTATTAATCATCAGCAACATCATTGATACCCATTATTGTATTCACAGTCATCACCTTCACTGGCCACTATCATTGTCATCAGCATGATGATCGTTCCTCTTTTTAACAAGTCTATTATCATCAAAATTATTCATCAGTTATAATACCTAACCACAACAATCATCATTATTGACCAGCATCTGTATCATCATCATAGACACCATCACTAATAACCAGTGTCATTATCAGTATGATCATCAGCATCACCATCACAATCCTAATATCCAGGTCGTCACAAAATATATTGTATTAAGCGCATGTTTACTGATTTTACTGTAGGAAATTTCAACAGATTCTAGAATTTACAGAAATGTCGTCCGTTTGCCAGCTGCTGAATGTTCTGGAAACTTGTGGTTGGAAATGTCCACAAACAAACAATGACAGAAATGCAGAGACAAATCTATTCTCACCAATTGGAGAAAACATGGCTCAGACTGGGCCTAAAAACCGCTTTCTTCAATATTCCCTGGATATTCACCCAGCTGAACAACAGCTCAATGTAAGGACTATAAATTCTCTGGCCCAACTCTGCCCAAGCTACAGCCATCTCACTAACTCATACCTAAACTGCCTGGACCCAACAAAGGGCAATGAATCTCCGAAATGCAACAGGACAACTCGTGATGTCCCATACCTCTTCAATTCTCCTCAGGGCCCCAATAATCTTACGCTGGACGAGCCATAAGAAAAACTCGTGGATGTCGCAGGATTCATTGGCCTTACTAGGCAATGACAGCAACAACAACTTTGTGGCTCAACCCCCGTTCGTACTATTGACTTGTTAAGTCAATGGCTTATGATAATAGGTTGTACCAATATGAAATCGATTTATCAGTAAATAATCTCGCTGCCACTTGATACAGCCCGGATATGTGTTGAGTGCCTCATTATATGTTCTTTGATAATGACTTTTCTACATTACTTGTAAATTCTCAAGGCACTTGTCCAAAAGAATGAATTCTTACTGGGCATCCCCTGCTACGTGGCTGATTCTCTTTACTTTTTGGTCTTTTGAATTTTAGTTATAAGTTTCCTAAACCAAAGGAAAAGGGTTAATAGTGCACAACCTTGCATAACACCTCTACTGGCATTGACCGGGAGACATCTAGTACAGAAGTAGGGAAGCGAACATCAGTGTGTGTCACCAACACATCTCATTTGTTTAATCTGGAGCAACAGTTACATCACTCCATTGTATGTTTCGCATTATAGTACATCTTGTATCATCAGGATAGAATGTAGTAAGAAATTTGTCTAGCCTTTTTTGAATACTTTCAGTTATCAAAAATGAAGCACATAACTTTCATGGTACAATGTTGAAAACTGGGAGCCTTAGAAGTTATCAGTTCTATTTACTTACTGAACAAAGCAGTCACTAAAGTCTTCAGTCAAATCACTGACAGCAAAGTGCATGAACAAAATCAGCATTGTGTAAAAGCGACTCTCAGTTTTTTTCGCCTTGGTCTGAGTTGCCGCATCAGTCTTTGCTTGTGTCTTCTTAGTAGCTTCATCATAACATTGAGCCCACAATGTTAGAGTGACAGGTTTCTTTAAATTAAAAAATGTAGTATTCATGCCAGTACAATGTCAGCAATGCCTATAACTACATAAAACTCCTAAAACTTTCATTGGACTTATACCATTCTCCCTCATCCCAACCATGACAGCACGTACCCTTGATTAGATGTGTCCAAAATTTCCCTTTCTCAGACTTCGCGAAATCCGAAAGAAAACGGTCAATATTTCGCCAAAGTACGAAATATTCCAAAGTAGGGAAACACCTACCGGAAAGATTGTTTTTCATGTCTAAAAACTTTGTTTATTCCTTGGCCATGTAGATATAGCACAGTATTGTACAATAGTTATTCCTTTGAATCATAACAGCTTTTTAAAAAGGTGAGCGTTTGCGTTTTCCTGAGGCCAATACTGAAAAAACGACGGAACAATTGACCCGAAGAAGCGACTCACGCAATCTTTGAGTATTTTGTCACTGCGTCATCCGTATTTCGGCGAAATATGAAGCCCAGGCTCTTTTTTCGTTTCGCGAAATATTTCGTTTCGTTTACACTTCTACCCTTGATTAAGGCTGTCAATGACCCCCAACTTTGGACTGTCGGTGCTATTTCATGACCAACTTCTTTGCGCATAAGGAGCAATATATCGATTCATAACCACTTCAAACACAAAATACAACTTTGGTTGTAATTTACCTTGACCCAGATGGTCCAAAACATAACCTACAGCTCACCAAGAGGTAACGTTGTTGTACGCAAGGAAAGGAGTAATAACGCTGGGTCGAGCTACGCGACCTGACCTGAATCCCTTCATTTGTATTTATTTCATTCCAAGGAAAACATTTTCGTTTGTTTTTCGTAGCAGAAGACATACCATGTATTAAACTTATTCATAACAATCTCTACCTCTATGACCTCGATTTTTTGATAAAATTAGAGCTGCGACGTTAATCTTTTGCTAGTAGTAGCTGTTGTAAATTGATATCGTGTCAAATTGTTAAAACTTAAGAAATAAAGGATCGTGAGAGACAAAGCTGTCCCGCATGGTCTAGTGGTTAGGATTTCTGGTTTTCACCCATGTGGCCAGGGTTCGATTCCCGGTGCGGGAATGGCTTGGTGCCCTACACACCACTAGGTGAAATGGATAATGATGATGATGAGAGAGAACGCCTCTCTCACTAGGATAGTTTCTTGCAAAGTATTCATTATTCTTCAAATCATTGCCTTTCAAAGCAACATCTACGTTTAAGGCAACTCCAATATTTGGGTCTCTTAAACGTTTCACTGTTTATGTTCTCTACTGCAACTTAAACAATAATAGATGAACTGTACTGAACTGGAGTTTATTTCTCCTTTGATTCCATTGATCTGAGTACATCTGAGTGAGGGTAGATATAACTGGCATCATGATTCAGTTCTCAAAATAAAAGCTGATGTCATTCAGTCTTCAAGTAAAGGCCTTTCAGTCTTCTGCGACATTGATGGTTTTCGATCTCCAACACTGATTTATGGTCATGAGCTAAGACCAGACATCATCATCCAAAAGGAAAATTGTCTGGAAATTATGGAATTAACAGTATAACTTTCATCACAAATCAAGGAAATATTCGAAATTATGTGAAGATTTGAATAAGGATTACAAGGTTAATTTTATCAGCCTTAGTATGAGTTCGATTGGAGGAATATGTAATGAAAGTAAATCGTTTAGGTTGATCTTGAAGAGGTTACAAGCTGAAAATGCTGAATATTTGATAAGAAAAATGATTGGATGCATTATTAGGACCTCATACTTTATATTTTGTAGACGTGATAAGGAACGGACTAATCCTGAACTTTTAACTTGGTTATGATTGTAATGTAAGTCTGACTAATGTCATATATACTTGAAATATGCTACTTATGAGAGTATTTGTTTGTATTTGAGACAATAAAAGATAATAAATTGGAAGTTTAAAAAAATCATTATTATTATTATGTCTGCTAAATATACATCTCAAAGTAAGATATTAAATGCTTTGGAATTTGAAATGTGATTGCGGATAACTGCCTGTCATCAAAGGAATCACATTGCTTTGTCCTTTACTACAAGTACTTAGCAATTAAGTACCAATCTTAATATCCGGGCTGTACCTAATAAAGCGGTCTTTTGTGCATGTTCAGTCCTTAATGTAATTCCAATGTCCTTTATAAACTTCTGAAACCTGGTAGATAATGCTCCTAATGCACCAATAACTACTGGAATGACCAACACCTTTCGCATGTCCCAAAGCCTAGATTTCATCCGGTTCGTATTTTTCTATTATTATTATTATTATTATTGTTACGATAATAATTATTATGATTGCTATTATGAGCTCATTTCACACCAAGAAAGAGTTATCGGTGGACTTCTTGAAGTTCCAGTGACAACAAGCCTCCTTAGAGCTCCAAGATTTTCCTTATGATCCTGACTGTGTTTAGCAACATGGTGGTACGCATGGTTTTAATCGTCATCCGGAGTCCAATTTGGTTTAATCTATTTTTGAATGCCCTTAGAACTGCTCCCAAAGCCCAAATCACTACTGGAATAACATGTTACTTTGTTTTTCATACAACTTTTAGTTCTCTTACCAAATCTTGATATTTTTCTCTCTTTTCCTCGATCTTTGATTTCAACTCTGTGATCTTCAGGTATTGGAAAATTCACAATCTTACATGAATTCCTTTCTTCGTCAACAGTAATGAGGTCAGGCCTTGTAGCTTTTATATAATGATTCGTCTGCACCTCAAAGTCCCACAGCAACTTGTTTTTTTCATTTTTAAGAAAAGATTCTGGTTTTTGTTCATACCATGTATCAGTATTTGTGAAAACTAGCTGCTTGCATAATTCCCAATGGATTGCTGTTCCTATCCAGTCGTGTCTCCTTTTGTGCTCTTTTCGTGCACGTTTTGTGCATTTACAAATGCAATTCATTACTGTTTTTTGTTTTGTCCACGCATACGACAGACGCTTTTTTCTTGGGTTTTATCTATTCTTGCCATGATGTAATTTGTCCAAGTACATTAAACTTGTGCAGCAATGATAAGTGATTCAGTTTCTCGTTTCAAAGTTCCACTTCTGAGCCATGCACATGACATATCATCTGCTATATCCTTTTTTTCCTTCTGACCACGTATTGGTTTTTCTTTCCACCTCTCCTTTCTTTCTGTTGCTCTGCATTTTTTAAGGTCGGCAACAGATGCCTCAGATTCTTCATACAAGTCTTTTGCTGCTCTTATAAGTCTTCCGTTACTTTTCTCAACATTCTCTGTCAAACCTAGCACAGAATTCCCAACACACTTTTTGATGAAAATAAGCCCCCTGCCGCCGTCCTTTCTTCCTAAATACAACGTCTCAAAGTCATGCTTTGGATGAAGAGCTCTGTGCATTGCGAAGAGCTTTCTAGTTCTCCCATCAAGTACTTTTAGGTCATCCACTGTCCAATCCAGGAAGTACGCAGAATACCTCATGAGTGATACTGCCCAGGTGGAAACCCCTTTTATCAAGTTCCTGTTGTTTAACATGGTTTGCAGTACTGTTCTTACTCGGTGAAGATATTGTTTCGTCCTTTATCTTATTGTGTAGAATGTTGTCGCTCTCTAAGACTCCAAGATATTTGTATCATTTTTCAGCATTCAATGCCTTAATGATATTGTAATACGGCAGTTTTATTGCATTTGAATTTGATATTTTTCCTCTTTTGAATATTATTAGTGCACATTTGTCAATCCCAAAGTCCATGCTGATATCTGAACTGAATACTCTGACTGTTTGAATCAATGCATCAAGACCTGCTTATTCTTTTGCAAAGAATTTGAAATTATCCTTGTAGAGTAAATTATTGATTTTATCCTTTGTTTTAAAAAAATTATAACCATTGTTGCACTTTGTATGGATTAGAGTAAGAGGAGACAACGTTATGAAAAACAGCAATGGAGAGAAGGAATCTCCCTGAAAAAAAATCCTCGTCGGATGTTAACTTCTGCAAGGGTCTCTTTTCCACAAGGCAATTCTATTTTCCATGACTTCATCGAATTCTTTATTAGAAATGATATATTACCAGCAACTTTAAACTTTTGCATACATATGCATTATTAATATTTTCTTTAATGTTAGAACCAGCACTATTTGTAGTGTTCAGCACTAATTTATGCTGCCTAATTCATTTTCCTACTTTGCAGTGCTTGCTTGATCTTGCTGCTGATTGGCTAATTTAGTACTATAGTCTAATGATCTGGATATATATGCTACATTAAAAGCTTGAGATTTAATCATAAATTTGAAATTGTATAGATCTCCATTTAATAGATTGTTCCTGTACAATTTGCAGAATTTTCCTTCTTATGTTTTGCACTACATTATCATCATTACCTCTGCCAAGGAGGTTATGTTATTGCTGGTGTTATCTACTCTGTCTGGTTCTTAACTGTGATCAAAATAACAGGCCAAGTCAACATGCACCTGGAGGCCAAAGCTGGAGGCGATTGCTACCTTGATTTGAAATTTGATAGATTTGTGTAAGGTTAAGTTTGTGCAGACTTAGAGCAATCCTTGCAGAGATGTATGATTTGTATTTGATCAATGTAACCTAAAACAGAGGTGACTTTGCTCTTGGAGCCAATACATGATCGCAAGATGTCAAAAAATGACATTTGTGGCTATTCTTCAACTGAAAGGAGTCCGTTTGTGGCAAAAGATGGGATAGCCAGTTCGGTTTGTAACGCAGTATAGCTTCATTCCAGCCTTTGCTATGGGTTACCTTATAGTAGGGGTTACCTTGCAAATTTTACACAATCAATCCAGTTAACAATGCCTCGAAAGTGCTGTATAATGAATTGTAATAGAAATTATGATGGCAACAGCAAGGAACGAGTTTTTGTTTACCAACTGACAAAGAGGACTGGTAATGCTGGTTGAAAGTCATTCCACGGGATAACATACAGGATACAAAGCATATGTGAAAGACATTCCTCACCCGGTTATGAGACAGTTACTACGTTTGCAAGAAAAAGACCATGCCACCCATCTTCAAACTTTCAATGTGTGAAATCAAGGTTTGGCAGTCTGGAATCAAATTAACTGATAAGGTCAGCGGTGTTGCATATTTGCCTTCTGAATCTGACTTGGCTTTTTAGTCATCTGAATTTGAAGGAGGCGCATTGATTGCAAGTTTTCTGTTCAAACTGTATAAAGATTTGACTTAAAAATCTTTTACTGTTGAACAAAATGCACTATTTCTTCCTTGTCAAAAAATTGAATTTTTACTATTACATGTTATTCTCAATTACAAAAAGGTATCTGATTTCTTCATTTACTATCAAAGGATCAGAAAAAAGAAGTGTTTATACAACAGATTAATTATATGTGGGTGACAAGAAATACCCACCAGAAATTGTAGTAAGGTCATCTCAGTATTTTGCAACATCAAAAGTTATATATTCAAGATTGAGAGAGTATTATCAACTGCACAGTTTTAGTAGTTTGAGGATTTATGTCAGTGTAGCTTTTGATGATTCCATGTTCTCTAATATAATCTTTTGTAATATTAATGTTAAAAAACAAAGGAATTGCATTTGTTAATTGCAGAAGTGTATGTCAGGCCATGTTTGTTGCATCTTGTTGATACTGTGTTTCTTTCTGCAAAGCTGTTAACAAACTTGATTGCTCAGCTTCAACTGTAAAAATCTCATGGTAATTTATCTGTTTGGTGCTCCAAAGTTCTTATGTAAGAAGCTGACTGTTCATAAACTTAATAGCACTTTTCTTTATAAACAGACTTTAGGAATGCTTACTGCTATCCAAGAATCTGGAGGAACTGCACTTAGTGACAATAATCGTGCCAACCAAGCATTCTTCAAAACATTTGGCTGCACAAAAACATGGTTAACATCTGACATTGTCTTCCTTTTATTTGATTGCTTCATCTATTAAAATCTATCAGAAATAACTGGATTACCGAGAAAACTCAGCAATTACCATTTCCAGACAGTAGTGAACAAAGAGTCCTTAATGGCTTGATGTGATTAAATTGCAGAGATTGGAAATAGGGAACAGACAAGCTATCAAAACTAACTGAAACTGCTGTTTTTCGAAGGCTAAGTAAGAATCAGAATGTTTCTATACGCCTAAAAGTCTTCTTTGATGAGACATTGACTGCATTGCAACCTCATCCTGAAATTAAAGATATCGATGGTACAGCATGCTTTCTTGCCAAGATAATCAAGTTCTGAAAAATGTGCGATGTGAAAGGTCTGTGTGCTGATGTTCATTTTTGTGATTCTGATAGAGCAGCTACTTCTTCATGTGAGGACCCTCAACTTAATTTTGTTATAGCATTTGCCAACATTGCTGAAGAAATTATGCCCAGTGAGCAAAATCTCTGTAAGTATCAGCTACCTAAAGATACTAGCATGGATTTATTTTGGTTTGTATAATGAGGCACTGTTCAGTGTCTTTTACTGATTGCAAAATATAGAGGAATCTTTGACTAAGGATGCAAAAATGGGTCTTAGGTGCATTGTTATTTGAAAGGATGAGGACGCTGAGAATACATAAGGATGCTATGAGGAATATAGTGCATTCAGCAGTGAGATCAATTGTGGTAGTCTTACCATACCTGGGGACAGTATTTGTCAATAGGTTATTTTCTCATACCTTTGGTTTCACGAGATTGTAATTGTGTCTAAAACTTCTTGTAACTAAAGTGTTGTTGCGGATATCAGTTCATTATGGCCTATGTCCAGAGCTATAGCATGCCAGAACATTTTCAAATATTTTACTTTCAAATAATTACACTAAACTTTACTCTCCACACTTTACAAAGGACCCAAAGCAGAAAAGTCTCTGTCACAGTAATAAATACCATTTGAGTAATTTAAAGTCATTTTATGTTACAGGCACATTGTACATTCTGTGATGCAATATAGGTTTAAGCTATTTTATTCTAAGTAATGTTTGTATGTATATTTAAGATGACATGATTTGTTTTAAGTGTTTGTCTGTTTGTATTTGATTGCTTTACCACATTGCATTTTTTTCTTAACCATGTACTTCAGTAATAGTGTTTCAAATACTTTATTAAATGTTATTAATATTTGACATGTGAGTTATATTTTCCAGTCGCTTCCAGCTGTTACCTCCTGGCACATGTTGACCAGAGCTGTTATATAGAACGCCCTGTTAGCAACTTAACTCAAAAAGTTATGGATGGATTTTGATGATATTTTCAGGGTAGGTCAAAAATGGGCTAGTTTAGAAATGGTTGGCTTTTATTGGTGATCTGGATCACCGTCTGTAATCTGGGTCACTTTTGCGCTAATAAAACCTTGATAGTGCTAGTGAAGAAGTCTTTGTAGGGATAACGCAATTACCAAGTTTGTTAGTGCTATCTTCATGAAAGCCAACTACCAAGGAAGTCATTGTGGGGGAAACCAAGTTGTTTGAATAATCATACGGGCTTGACGGAGGTTTGCACTCTTGGAGTGCTTCTAGTTACAATTATTATTCGTTGCATTATATTGGCTTTGAAACAATAGCACAAATGTAGTTTACGCCAATAAGCTAATGAAAAAGGTGGGATTACGAATTGCTTTCTGCTGAGTTATGGATTTTGCAGACAAACAGTTTCCTCCCTGGTAACTAATACATAAGTACTATAATTGATCTCTATCACTGACATATTCTCCATGAGGATGTCAGACGCTCAGCTTACTAAGATAGGAGCACTGGGCACTACATGGAAGCAAAGAGGCAAATGTAACATTTGTGAACTTTGGAAACATAGAAGAATCCCCCAGTGCCCCCGTTGCCAGCATAAAATGGTAGTTGTGAGTTCGTCATTTGCAGACACACGATCAAATTTTGCTGGCCCACTTCATGAGCATGAAAAGTTAACCGGTTGTAGTTCCCAGCATATTCAAAGCAAAGAATGGCTTTGCTTGTTTACATAATGCAATACAAAATTAGTAGATACAGGTATAGTGTTTAACATGTCCACCGAGCAGTTTATACAGTGTTAAAGACATTTTATTGCAGGCAGTGATACAGCAGAGGTACCAATCAGTGTCAATGATAAGCAATTACAGTTAGTTATCACAGGACTATCAAATGAGTAGAATTGGGTTTGTGCAGTGACAATATTCAAATTATTTAGCAAACAACCAAAAGTTTCATCAATTGGTGGAAGGTTTTTATGAAAGAGTGTTAAAAAGAGTTTACACAAATGGATTAGAGTAGTTCGGCAGACATTCTATAATGCTGGTGAAGAGAGGGTTCTGAATTGGGTTAGGGATATATGGAGAAACAAAATATTAATATATATAGACGCACAATAACATAACTACGGGATAATGGCAAGGTCCTAATCCCCACTTTTAAGAAAGACGGCCAATCGTCAGTGGTGTAGCATGACATTCATCAGTGGGTATTCTCTAGGGGTGGGGGTGAAATAGGCTAGGATGAGTTTTGGGGCCAGTGGCTACAGAATGGAGTATTGCAGCTAAAGGTGGCAGAAGTTGGAACTGTTTATAAAGAGTGCATAATTTTAATTTCAGATTGTACATTTTCTGTACTCGTTTTAATAATCTGTTAGCGCCTTATTATACGTTACTTTTGCTTGGTGTCATCAAGACGGACGAGATTCGCTACAAATTCATGACATATCCTTGTTCAAAAGGGAACGGTTTTTCAGCAGCCTGAAAATTATCTCAACTTCTTCCTGCCTCACAACGTAAACACTGTTTAATTTAATTTATTGAGTAAATAAATGTCTCTAAACTAAGTCTCAGGCTTGCTGAGTCTGTGTTTGAGATGATATAATTATAAGGAACACGATTGTGAATTTTTTATCATAAAATGAAGCAGAGACCGGTTTCTCTTTTTATAGCAGAAATTCTTTTTTGGTTCATGATTTGGTTCAAGTTTTCTCTGTGAAAAATTCCAGATTATTTCCTAAATATTTTGAGTTTTGAATGCCCTGACGCTACACCATTGGCAGGCATGTCAATGTAAATATGAGTTGGAAGCAGATCTTGGAAGTAGATCACACAGTCAACAGGAATACGAAAGTCCCTGCAGATCAATGAGGCTATTTTGAATCAGTTTTAAATAGCCTGTGCGTTAAAAAATGCAAAGTGAAGAAAGAAGGGGTGTCATAATAAACTTATAGACAATGCCCTAAACTGCTCGGTAGCCTATTATGAGACTGGAAGCTGAAATTTTCAGCTTATTTTCCTCTTGTTTCACTCGCACATCGAGCAAATTATCTAAAAAAATCTCCACTCTGATTAGTTAAGTTGAGTAGAAAGGGATTTACCTCTTATTTCGAGACGTTGATGCATATCAAAAGGAAGCTTCATTCAATGACCTTCTCCTTGCAGAATTCCTCTCGTATTCCAATGAAAGGAAATTCTTTGCAAACACAAATATTAATGGCTGACTTGTGACAGAAGTTAATGGAAAATATTGGAAAAAAATTCAAAATAAATTGCAAAAGGTTTGATGAAATTACAGCTTTAAACTTTATAATTTATGAGTAAACTTTTATTCGAGACAAATAGCATTATAATTGAAAAATATGATTTCCCTAAATCCCTGGGAATTCACTGAATACCTTGCATACCCGGACGCTACGCAACTGTCCATCGCTAAAATGATACAGTGCAATTGGCATCAATAAGTAAAGACTTTGCCCTAGAATCTTCCTTTCAACTACTCACCAAAACCATCTCGCCCTTACAATCTAGTAGCATCACTTTAAAGAAAGAATCTTTTGAGTCAATCGTGGCTTCCGTTAATTCTTTTTGCTTTAATGTCATTTTGGGTTATTATGGTCACGTTTTTATTATTTGTGTAAATAACATT
The DNA here is from genome assembly GCA_024741275.1 of Chironex yamaguchii. Taxonomy (NCBI): domain Eukaryota; kingdom Metazoa; phylum Cnidaria; class Cubozoa; order Chirodropida; family Chirodropidae; genus Chironex; species Chironex yamaguchii. The sequence goes on along the minus strand of JANTCA010001927.1, from coordinate 12,966 downwards.
GCTAAAGGAGATTGAAAAGATTGAATATCCCACTATGTCTACAGTAATATCTCATTACCGTCGTGCCAAGCCAGGTAATTATTCCTAATTTCATGCTTTAGACACAAAAGTTACCAAGCTGTTTTCAACTTAAATCTGGAATAAATACTAGAATTTGTCATTCACGATTATGAAAACATTGAGTAATAGTTATTATTTGTATGGTATAGTATAGTGTGTACGTCGCGATTTGAAAATGGCGTGGTAGATGGCTGCGTACACGCCTGTAGGCACACTCAGATTTTGAGCTAGAGCAGCCCCTTCAAGGTAATGATGCAAGCTTGACACATAACTGTACCTTCTATGCGAATGAAATAAACGAGTGGGTTATTAGGAAGAAAGCAAGAGTTTTAACCTCAAAATAATTTCACCTGGGTGTATTCTGACGCTCCATAGTCTACTGGCCAGCATCGACAAACCCATTAGTTTAATAAATGTATTTTATTAATGTAATAGCAATTATATTTCACCCAAAGTGCTTTAGAGCTATATTTTATAAAAACTCAGCACGATACTGCAAAATTCTTGGCAGAGTTTGACTGCTTGTACCATCACACGCCTCGGTCATGTTGAGAGTATTACAGTGGTAAGCGAAAACGATTTCCAAGACGAGGTAAAATGAAACGGTAGGTTGAAAGTTGCATCGGAATACAAGGAACAAGTCAATGTGGATAGTTTCAAACGCCGAGTCATCACGCGCCATTGCTGTCCAAGTAAGAACGTCCTTTCAACAGGTTTAGAAAACCCGTTAATCTTGATTTGCATGGTAAGGTTTTCTATGGGAACCGTTTGACTGGGCAAGCGTAAATTTGCTTGTTTTGATTGGTTCAATTGTGACGTCCTTTTGTAGACGCTATTGTTATCTGAGATTCGCGCCAAAATCCTTGACTGAAATGTGCACATGCATAATCACGCCGCTGACGCGATCGTTGTGGCTATTACGAGACCGTTGGTTTGCTTATCAAAATCTCTTGGTTAGTTTAGGACCGTACGAAATTAGTAAAGGAATATTTTTTGTCGCTTTAAGCTTGAAAATGCCCGAGAAAGTCGAAGAGGGAAGCGAAACGAACGCCGAAATTCAGTCTGAAACGCCTATTGCAACTGAAAGTCAGGAGAAGGCTGTTGAGCAAACTGAAAGCCAAGACACACCAGCTGAAAGTCAAGAGGAAAGTAGTCAGCCAACGGATGTTGTTTCCCCAGAACAGGAGAAACGAAGAGGCAGACCCAAAAGTTCTGACGGCCCTCATGCAAAAAGGCAGAAACTTAAGGAACAAAAAACTCCAGAGCGATTAAGTAGAAGGTTAAAGAATCAAAAGTCAGGATCGAAGTTACCAGAAATTAAGGATGGCGACGCTCTGCTTCCAAAAGCACCACGTCGGAAGTCATCTTCAAGCTCAAGTCCTGTGGAAAAGACGAAAGAAGAAAATGGCGCTGACGCTGAAGACAAGGAAACCAGTAACGACGACGCTGTCAGCGACGAAAAACCAGCCGGAGACCAGTTGTTGGAGTCGCCGGTGGATCAGCCAGAGGTTGTAAGCATTGCATAGGAAGAGTGCATAGCTATTCAAACTTTTCGCTCACTACTCCTTCGTACTTATTGATACCTGCCGCCCATGTATCTGATCTCTTATTTTGAATGGGAAAGGACACGCCATGCTTTCGCGCGACATGTGAGTATGTATCTTGTATGTATCAATCCGCACGACTAAACTCGAGTCATGGAGATAAGACTTGATCTTGTTCGGAATGTTTTCATACCGCTATTCTTCTTACGATTTCTGACCTAAGCTTATGAGTCAAGGCAAGCAATGTTCATGTTCACCTTTGCTGTTTTTATTTCGTGTATCAAACAGGAAGGATCTTTTTAAGTAAAGGATTTCATACAGGCGATAATCGTTTGGTTTGCTGCTTTTACTGTTGTTCTCTTTTAGTTGGCAGGTACCTGTGGCTCTCATGTTTGGTTTGACTGCGTTAAATCGAGTCAACAACTTTTAGTCCTTCCTTTAGTTCGGAAAATGTAATGAAACCTTGCCAATTTATGTATCATACTGAAAGTGTATAGTCTCGTTGGCTGCGGAATCAGGTTCAAGGTTTGCTGTTTGTGTTTAAGATGCGGTTTGCGTAGATCTTGCATTCCAGTCTTACGGTTGCTGTCACAGTTCGTTATTCGCAAGGGGAGTAGATTAACCTTGCTTTTATGTATGTTCATCTTGTAAGTTAGATGCAGCAAACCTTGACTGTAAATAGGACTATAGGAAAATGTATGGGCGCTTTTAAAAAGGTATTTTTAATACACCGTGGAGAGCTGTATTCAACTCTGGGTTTTGGAAGATATTGAGGACAATATGATTGTCCCACCTGTACCTAAAGTTTGGATCTTGCCCAGATTTGATGTTGAACCTTCTTCGTTTAAGTATATACATTGAAACCCAAGTTTCCTGTAAATTCATTGTTATATTTGATGTCTTGTTGATGTGATTGATCCATAGAGATTGTTACTTAGTGACAGTTAAAAATCCGTTTTTACCTTGTTCCGTACTTTTTGTTGATGTTTTTTCATCAGCAGACGTGTGGCACTTTTCAGTGTTATCTTTTTTGTGTTGAATCTAGCGCCGCGTAGAGACTAAGGAATGTCACTCCATTACAGTGTCGGATTGCCAGGTAGAAAAAGAAACAGCTACTGGCTGTGGTTGAGAACCACAATCTTTGCAAAATAAAGGATTAGAATGATTTTGGTCACCGACCTCAAACGGTGCTTTTGTTATTGTGTATAGGACGGTTTTGTAATGTGGTTCTGATCATATGTTGATCTTTCAAAAATCAGCTTGCCTTAGCTTTGCTTGCTTCCGCGACTTCTATGCGTGGAGTAAGTGTATTAGCGCAAACCTCACGTTGAAGATATACTAGCAGCCACCCAGGACTCAGCCATGCTATGATGAGTCATCTGTGTCACTTTATAGGATTTGAAACTGGAAAAGAGTGTGCCAAAAGGATGGCGGCAATTTCCGGCCAGAAGGCCATGAGGGCCTTAAGACAATTGGTCTTGGGCTGTGAAACGACTGACGAATTTTCGATCCACAACGTCAGGTCCTGCGATAAGAGAGGATGAAAAGTATCGTACTGTGAGAAGTCTGCTTCAAATGTAAATTTTATCCGTAGGCATCAAGACCAACTTTCAAGCAGCATGTTTTAGTCTTGATGTGTTATTTATTTTCAGGTCTCATTTATTATTTCTATTCTATTAGGCAAAAAACAATTATTTTCCTTCTTTTGAAGATCTCATGTATATACAACATGAACAAGCACTAAAAACAATGGACGGGATTTTTGATAGAATTGTAGTCGGAATAGTGTACAGCGTGAGCTTTAAATCACGTTGCGTCGTTATAGTATGATAGTAGGAAATAATAATTCTAGGGAAGTTTCTGCTTATTTAGCGACTTTTTGGATCGAATTCTTCAATGATCATGGACTGTTTTTTAGCGAGTACTAGATGGTCGATTTTGGTGCCAGTGTGAAACCCCTGGAAACTTTGTTGCGGTTAATGTTCGCTATGTTAAGGAAAAGAAGCACCCACTTAATTTAAAAATAGGGAATTGTGCTTACGAAATATGTCGATCAGGCTTGCAGTCTTCGTATTTAGTCCACACAATTACAAGTTGACTGCAAATTAGCGTGATGAAAGGACTGAACGGCATTTTTAAGAAACAAACTCTTTTCGGTCGTGTTATAAGAAAGTACCACGCATGTCAATTCTGGATAGAGCGAGATTGATGACTTAGCAGGAAACTTGTTTGAAGTTTGGGGCATTGAGGAAAGGAAACATTACCTTCGTCCTGTTCAGCAATCCGCACTATTAATCTTTGCGTTTTACGTGTATTTGGCCCCAACCACACGAGAAAAAACATCCCGCGTTGCCGGGCTGGCCCGGTTAGCCTTGATCTTACGTTCATTGATCGAATGAGAACCGGCTGGCCCGGATAAACGAGATTTAATCATTACTCTCAAATCAAGCGTCAGGAGAATTCGTGTGTGGCAATGATGCCTTCAACCAAGGTGGGTCCGAGCATAAGCCTTTGATAGGGATACCACTTTGTTGAAGCTGTTGCTTCGGACAGGTAGGCTTTGAATTACCTGTACAAGCATTTTTACACAAAGGTAGCTCGGATATACAATGTATTTTTTATCGGAAAGTCCTAAAGTGAAATCTATAGGTTCCTAATAGTAGTATCAACTATTTTGTACGAGATGTTAGTAATCGATGATTGACAATGACAAACGGGTGATTCAAAACACGGCATAGTTTCTTTTTCCATTTTAGTTCTACTATTTTACAGCTGGTTAAAAAGAATGGGGGAGCATAGGTTCGTTTTGTGGTAATCAAACTTTACTTCATCTATACGTACACAACATTACGAACTAGATGGATGGTGGGATTAGGGATTCTTATTTCGACAAACCACACGCAGAGATGTTCACCAGAGACTAAGGTGGGCACAATTCATCTTACTAGTAATTCTATAAGTAGAGATGCATAGGTGGGCCCATAACGGCCTTGCTTTAAAATTTCTCAGTCTCTAGTTATGAGCTCTAATTTGCCAAAAATTTCACTTAATAGGTATTCTAGTCTTTTATGCCAGCTTTTCTGCTATGTCTGTCGCAATTCATTTGATTTGAAAATTTGCCGATCGCCCTCTCAGTCTACCAAAACAACCTAGAAATTTGAAGTTTTTTTCCTAGTACAAAATAGATGACTGCATAAAGTTTCTTTGTTCTGGTAAAACTATGGGCTGTGTGAAATGGCTGGTAAATACCTTTTTTCTCTTCACAATAGCAATTAGCACAGCAATTGTTTGTAAATAGCATTCCTTTGTGTTTTTTACAATTTGCGTGGGCTGCCATAGATGCCAGGTGGCCCACAATGCATCGTTGACAAACAGTCAACAAAACGGAACCAGCTCTTATTGTTTTTGAACTATAGTCCACTAAGCGTGGTATATGTGTGGCTTTTGGTAAATCTACAATGGGCGACATCCAGTATGTGATTGCAAAAGGGAAATCTTAAGCGATGTTACGACTCGCTCTTTTCTTAGACTATTCTAATGCGAATAATCTCCCACAAATATCAGACCTAGGTTTGTTTCTGGTTTTTCGCACGTTTCCTTTACGCGCCATGCTCGGCGATCTTCCTCAAAACGAATCAGATCTTTCCAACTCAGTCGACAAACAAAATAACCCATACAAGTCTCAAAAGCTTACAACAACTAACCTAGTTATGCATTGCACCATGGGAAAACTAGAGATCGAAGAGGTTAGGTCGACGGAAATTTTTGGCGACTACGTCCATTAAACTTCCTTACAACTCTCATTGCGCTTTTTAACCGATCTCATGGATCGTGTTATCAAAGGGGGTTTCAAACCTCTTATGTCCCGACTGAATATGCCACTGGTGGCATACTATAATACCATCTAATAAGAGTTACTTTAAAAAGCCAACACTCAAACGGATTTACCAACCCGACACAAAAGTTTGGCAAAGGACTTTTGTGATATCAAGGAATTGACTTGAAATGTCCTTCGCCAAACCTTTGCATCGGGATAGCACTTAAGTTTGAGCATTAAGTTTTGAGTCAAAGGTTCTGAGTTCGAGCCAGGTTGGCTCAAATTTTGCCGTCAGTAAAGGAATTTTCTTCAAACATAGAGACATAGACAAAATTTCTTATAACAATTGCATGTATTTACCAGCTGCTCTGTTGTCATCTGAAAGTGGCTGATCCAATGCCAAAATATGGCAAGGCGTTAAAGCTAACTAGCATGATATGAACATTGCTTAGGAGCGCTGTCCTGCCTTATGACAATCAATGACTATAAGCTTTTCGATCGAAAATTCGCATGTAGATAGCTATCAATCTTGAAAACGATATGACTTTAACTTGTGAGTCGATATTAATTAGTCATTACACGAAGTGCGGATGGCTAAACTGAATGACAATCTTTGAATATTTGGGATTTCCTTGATCCAGAATCATTACGGATTTAATTGAGACTAGACCAACTACGTGCTTTCTTTATATTTTCTCTCTTCTTGGTCGCGACAGTTACTGATAAGATAATCATCTCATTAACTGGCGAGGGCAATAATTGATTAGACAACAGCAGGTGGAATTATTTTAAATAATTCGCATTCATTCGAGTTTATAAAGATAAAAGGAACCTGCACTTCACTGAGAACCGTTCAGACCGGAGATCTATGACTGTGTCGATCACTAAGAGTCGAAATCGAGTGGATACCACCTAACAAAAAATTCAGTGAATTCACGACATGTAATACTCTGCTGAACGAAAATGCTAACCAGGGCCGTCGGAAAGGCAGTATTGCAGAGAGGGGTGTAATGTTTTAAAATTTGCCGACAGAGGACGTGGTCATTGGGCGTGGTCATCAGAACTTACCATGTCTTGGAAGTGAGTTTATTTAATGGTTCTCTTTACTTCTCTTTGCAGGCAATCGTGTCAAGTACCGCTAAACAACCGAGGAATTACCCTAATGGCCGAGAAAAGTTGAACAAGTTCAACTTTTTACTGGCTGTTACAGCAGTCTAAAGGTACATCAAACACGTGCCTGGGGAACCGCAACAAAGCGTTTCCATTACAATATAATTGTCTGCGATGCCGGGACGATAGAAGATGGCAGATGGCAGAAAGTAACAGCATGCAACCTTACCTCACCTACGGCTCTATGGAAAACAGGCCTAACGGCCTTTCTCATTTATTAATGCTAGCTGTTACTAGAGTATCTGGAGATATATCTATGTTCTGCAAACCATTCATAGAGAGCGCCGACTAATTACCAGCAGAAATTGTCAAAAGTTACCAATTTGCCGAAAAAATGCAGGTTTAAGGTTTCATTTGCCGACAGATGCTTTTTTCAGGGTTTGTCACACCCCTTACGCCTCCCCCCTGTCGCGACGGCCCTGATGCTAAAGCATTCCTTGCTGAGCTAGAAAAATCCAACAAAAACGCAAGTCATTCAAGACAAGCAGTTCATGTTCACGTTCATGTTCAGGAACTCTTATACCCCTTTATACGGGGCATGTTTTTAGATCGTAGTTACTCTATAAACGTTGCAGATAGAAATAGACAAAATTGCTTGACATTATCAACAGCCGCAGTTTAGTAACAGGACATCGCATGAGCTTGTTCCCAGTCTCCTAGCTACAAAGCTGACCTCTGAGACACTGTCTTAGGTCTAACTATGTCGATTTCTACGACTCTGCTTATGTTTGGCACATAAGACCACCATTTTTATATTTAATTCAGTCTGCCCAAAAATCTCACTTAAAGCACCGTGCTTACTGTGCTAGCCAATTGCAAAGTTCTAAAATTCTGACAATAATACTATAATCCCATTTTGAAATACCAGCAGACGAACATATAATAGAAGCTATATAAGGCTCCTAACAGCAATTTTGACAGCATCCTGCTTTAAAGCTACAGATGAACAAAAAATATTAAAAATTTTAGTTGGAGAACAAGTATTTTCTCATTACTGTTTCCAAGTGGTTTACAAATACAAACATGTCTAGAACTTAAGTCAGTTAACGGAGGTTGACTTAGGACAAATATGCATAATGGAGTATCATAGTAGCCAATTGTCTCTCGGATGTAGGCGCTTATGCACAGTACCTAGTGCAAGATTTATATCTCATCATCAGGCTACAATGTCGACGGCAAAGTTATCCCCAATTTTGGACTTAATGTTCACAGACAAAATCCCAGTTCAAAACCACTTTCTGTCAATGTGTAACTATTATGAGTAATCATCGATCCTTTTTCCCTCCACGCTCCAGGAATCACTCTCCGTGGTCAAATCAGAAGCCATCACCTTGACTGCACTGCTAAGATAAGTGAACGACCACTCAGGGACTTACTTATTTCAATAAATAGAAAAATCTAATACTTTTAAGAATCCTCTCGAAATGCGGAAGATACCACATTTTTGGCAGTAATGATAGTCCTCCATTGCCTGGTTCCAAGTCCAGGAAAAGGTGGGACCATCTCCAGGGACGAACTTACCTGGGGTTGAGGGGTACGATACCCCCAATATTTTTGTGTCATCCGGTAAATTGTGTTTTGATTCGGTAAAAAGCTTTCTTGGTAGTCAGTAGTGATGAAATGACGCCAAGTTTCTTAATATTTTATCTTCTTGTCGAGTCAATTGCATTTTCTCCTTCAATGAAATAAATTGCCTGAAATATAAGTGGCTTTTGGATGTTCTGGGACCGGGATCGATATCTTATTTTTAGCCTAATTTGCGTACTTTGTTTTTCCAGACATCATTTAAGTGATTTAAAGTCTTAATAGAGAGGGTGCTTGAAAGAGAGGTGGACTAATTCAAAATACATACAAGTTGATGAATACTGTAATTCTGCTTCCTGTTTGATTCCTTTTAACCTACCAAAAATGCAGACATTTCTGCTCGAGCATTAAGCTCGAGCTTATAGGAAATTTGCATTGCATTGTCATTTTTATTGTGCAAGTTCTTGAAGTTTACTCCAACTGGTAAAGGAATTTAGACAACGGACGTCCAGCCCCAAAACTCTTCAAAGCGATGTCAAATGAAAGTGTATTTGTTTATATTTCAGAGAATGAACTTGAAAAAAAACCAACAGTCTGAAACAGTTGAAGGTAAGGATTATGAAAAACATATAATATCTTTGAAATATTTGGTAAAACGAACCATTGTAAAATGAACCATCAAACCATTGTCAAATGAATGAGATAGCCAACAGATTGACGTCAATGACAAAAGCGATATAGGCCACGACGGGTTCCATCAAGGTATGATGAGAATGTAGTTAATGCCATTTTTCACACTTTCAAACATGATTACAGCATTAAAATGTTCAAGGTCATTCACAGGCTCATAAGAGAGTACAGAAATATTGAGAAAGCATTAACTGAGTCATTCGGTCATCCAAGATGCCTCCATCCACAACTTCTTCATAAAGCTAGAAAAGATGACTGCATTCTCTTGCATCAAATGTTTCCCGATGATCTCAGAAATGCTGACCTTCTGTTTCTTGACATGAGATATAGGAAAAATGATATTATACAGAAAAACCCAAAGACAATCTGCGATGCATCAAAAGTGTTGGCTGGCAAGAGATGCCTGTATCCCCATCTTGCAAAAGCTTACCAACTTACCCTTACTGCTACGGGTATCCGTAGCAAGTAAAGAGCGTTTATTTTCAAGATAAAAGCTGCTGAAGACGTATTTGAGGTAAAAAATGTCTGATCATCGGCTAGATAGCCTGATGATCATTGCTTGAGAAAATGACGTAACAAACAGGATGGACGTTGAAAAGCTTGCCGATAAATGGTCAAAACTTAAAGCGAGAAGAATAGGTTGATAATTTTTTTTAATTTACAATTAAAGCTTAGCAAAAGTTGATTCAGTTTTTATATAAATGAATACTGTGTAACTTTTATGGTTATGGTTGGAAATTTATGTTACAGAAAGCAAATATTTAAGACATTATAGTTATAAAGTGAAACTGACAAATGAGCCCTTCTGTTATTTTCAAGACACTTGAAGGGCATGGAACCAATATCCGATCATTATCTAACCCCTCATCCAATCCTTGCCTCTAAAATCCGCCCCTGACCATCTCCCGTAAAACTCAGGGATCGCTGTGGTCCTGCGAGCGTCATCCGATGTCGTTGTAAAACGCAATGCGTGGGATGGAGTGACACAAATTGCCATCACACTATTTGCGGCTGGATTCTCCCCACCACAAGACTGTTCAAGAAATCTAGAGATGTGCAATTACAACAACATTAAACGATGTGAGGCATTGCAGTGGAAAGGACCATGGATCTCTTTAATCGGGCTATTGCAGGAGTACTGGTAGCTAGTACGTACCTAAGCTAGAACATGTATGTGCCAATAACTAGCATTTACACAGAACACAGAGGGAATTATGAAGTTCAAAAATTACATCTCTTAGCAATCTAGCTATGTTGATCCATTATTAATGTTGATCCATTATTAACAGCAAATTTTTCGTATTTTGTAAGCGTCTGCACAACTGTGAAATATGATATCAAAGGAAAACTGGTTGAATTAAATATGAACTGGTGCTCAAGCAAACAGTAGAGTCTTTAGCACATATGTCGTCGAGACATTTAAGATAGTAACTCTTTTTAATGCAGATCAGCTGTAAGTGTTTATGTTTAAGTGATTTCCTCAAATTATAACAAAGAAGGATTTAAATGTTTACTATTCTTTTCTTAGTGATATAATTCAATAACATATCACTTTTCATTCCCTGTTTGTGATGTATGGAGCTACTTTGTATGGTTGCTATAGAGAATCGTCTGTAACGAAAGACTAGTGTCAGAAATCATAAAGACAAAACTTGAGAGTCAGTTCATAGTCATATCATATTTCAAAAGAGACGTTATTAACCTGTAAATGAACCTTAAAAGTATTTCCAGTCGTTGCTATCAACAAAGCAACCACAGATTTCAGAGATATCAGTCGTCCATTGTCTATGCTTTTATCGTATCAAAGGCTGAATTCGTTGCAGCCAGTCATATCTCTCCTTTTTAAATTTAGCATCTATGAGGTTACTCTGCTTTGCAGAAAGCAAACAAACTTGAAGATATGCAATATTCCAAGCTAAGCATAGTTTTGCCAAAAATAGGAATCGTCCACTATCGCATTAGGCAAGTGTGACCACGTACACTAGTTTAGAGAGGGAATATACTCACATACGCAATCTTAGAGGACGTGGATGGTAGAATGTCCATAAGCACAAAACCTAAGATTCAGCGCCCTTGTATCCAGCCCTTATAGATACAAGATGAGTAATGACACCGACGTTCGACGTGATTTAATGTGTAAGGACTCAAGAAGTGTAATCACATTGAGATGACCAGGTTTTCCTGTGTCCTTCCTATTCTATCTGTAGTTAATGTGGCGCTTCGATAAGTTGTTTTTCACAACTGCGCTTTGCAACAGTTGCGCTTAATGCTACATAACATACCGGTTGGAGCACGGTTTTCCGCAAACCAACCTCGTTAATCCTAAAGTAGAGTTAACTCGCCTTGAAAATTTGCACCATTGCACTAAAACATACTTTAAATCTTTTTCTTCTGGCACTATTTAGAGTATAAATCGTGAGAAAGAAAAGTATTGATACCAACCTCTTTATAACAAACATGGATCGAAATAGCCAATCATAAACAATAGAGAAAAAAGACAAAGAGAAAATAAAGAAACAAAGCATTATTAGAGCAGTCCAAGTGAAAAAAGAAACTCTTTTTTGTTACGGAATCTTGGTTTTCTTGTTTCAATGTAGATAGACTCCAATACACTTAGACGGGAGGAGGATCTAGTTATGTCAATTACCCCAAATTTTCGTCCTTAGACGCTTTGGCGCTTTCTGAATTTTTTTAACAGAAAAGCCTCTAGCAGAATCACATGTTTTGGCAGTCATTTTAGCTTTTTTGCAAATTTTCAAGGCGATTTCAAGTTTTACGTCGCAAAAACATTTAGTTAATTCGGACACTTGAAGAACTGTTAAAGATGACAGCTTCATTTTAATTAAAGTCAAAATAAGTACACTTAATTTAATAGCGATGGGCCGTACCTTATTTTTACCTTTGGGTGTAAAGTGGAAGAGGATTGTCTTTATAGTGTTTGCTTTAACCTTCACTTCAAGATATTGTTAAGGCAAAGATTTACCTTTGTTCCTGGAAGGGATTTCAGAACAAGGCTGTAAGCAACAATGGCTATTTGGCCCAGTGGCGTTTCTAAAGGAAATGAGGGTCCAGGCCTCTACTGGCAGTTGATCCACAAAGTTTATATAAAACCACAATGAAATTGGTAAATATAGAGGCTTGGTTTAGCTGAGCACCTATAGGCACCGCCTTTCGCGAGCTACATGTCACTACCCATTCGACCTGTAGTACAATGAAGGTGAAAGACAGGCTCTATCTATTAATTTGATGTATTTGTTAATGGGATTCTTGTTAAAGGGTCAGTTATATTTTAAGGTGCTAAATCATTATAACCATTATCTTTATTATTGTTATTATCATTATCATTGTCATTACTATTATTACTGTTACTATTACTACGATCGCTATTATTAATATTTTTGTTACTATTATTATCATTATCATTATCATTATTATTATTATTACTATTACTATTATTACTATTATCATTATTATCATTGTCATTATTATTATCACTGTTACTATTACTATTATTGTTATTAAAATAATAATAATAGACATAATATAACAGTATTTTGACAACCTTGGCTCATAAACTATCTTCTAAAATATAATTTGAACTCTTCATTGACCTTATTGGCTACTCAAATCCCAATCAACTGTTTCATAATTTCAGGCCAGATATAGAAATTGTAGACAGATCAAATCCTACACCTGTTGTTATAGTTATTGAACCAACTGTTTGCTTTGAAACTAATTTGCTGAAGTCGAATGAATATAAGCAGAGTAAATATCGACAATTAAAAGAGTTATGTTAATGTCGTATGTTTAAACTTACATTATTAATCCCGCTGTCCCTACATTTGCCAGGAGAAAACAGTGTGGAATTATAAGTGTAATTATATAAAAATATATTTTTGTGTTCTGAAAGGAATTCAAATATATGGCAATGACGTTTAAAAAAAATTATTATTATTATTATTGTGTCTAATGCATGTACTCTCGGACTTAAAGGTGTTGATTAGTCTGGGCAAATAGAGAAGGTAAATCAGCAACAAGCCAATAAAGGACCCCCCTTAGTATAACTTAAGTCCTACGTAGATACTGTCTTTCTTAAAATACTTGCTGTTCCAAGGAGTGCTGTCTTTTGTACCACCTGCAACTTTACTTCAACTCCAACCT
>JANTCA010001926.1:0-11684 GCA_024741275.1 Chironex yamaguchii | reverse complement strand
ATAGCTTTGATGTAAATGAAGAGCGCAAGAAGGTCACCTCATTATCGGTTGTCACCAAGACAAATGAGATCCAGAGCATAAGAAAAGTCATACGACTTGAACAGTTTAGTTCCTTGAGTAAATTGTTAAGAGTAACATGCTTCGTTTTGCGATTTGTGAGAAATCGGAAACACAGAGTAGCAAGAGAGAAGGTCACTGAGGGACCTATAGACGCAGGTGGGATGAACAGTGCTGAGGAAAAATGGATAGAAGCAGTGCAAGCTGAGCTTGAGCTGCAAGAAAGCTTTAAGGACTTGTCGTCCAAGCTGAACCTTGAAAGAAATGGGAACACCTACAGATGTAGGGGAAGGTTAGGGCGTGCAAAGTTTGATTGCGACCAAAAATACCAAACGATTTTGCCCAGAAATAACCACTTCACAGAATTGGTCATCCAAGAATGCCATGTAAGGGTGCACAGTGTGTGCAACATTGGAGGAACCGCGATCACGATTTTGGGTACCAAAAGGAAGGCAGCAGGTAAAGAAGATAATATTCACATGCCTGTTGTGTAAAAAGATGCAGGGCAAACATTACCCTTCACCAACAACTGCAGATCTACCAAAATTCAGAGTTGAAACTAACCACCCATTTAGCAGTGTGGGGGTTGACTTTGCAGGGCCACTTTACTATCGTAGTGAATCAGGAGATGAAGGGATGCAAAAGTGCTACATTGCGTTGTTTACATGCTGCACATCACGGGCTATACATTTGGACTTAGTTACAGATGTGTCAGGATTAACCTTCTTGAGGTGTTTGCGACGCTTCACCTCAAGAACTCAGGTAACATAAAAACTGTTTAAGTTTACTTCACGGTTCTTGAACAAGGCTCTAGAAGATGAAAGAAAGAGATCATACCTACAGTCTCGCAGAAAAAATGGGTTTTAACCTTGAACGTAGCCCCTGGTGGGGTGGCTACTTTGAACGCATGGTGGGAATGGTAAAGAAGTGTCTACGGAAGGTTCTCGGTAGTGCAAAATTGTCTTGGGATGAGCTACACACAGTTTTATTAGAGGTCGAAGCAACGTTAAACTGTAGACCCTTGATTTATGTTTATGATGATTTAACACAGCAAGCACTAACTCCTTCTCACTTGCTTTATGGACGCAGATTGCTCCAGCTGTCTGACAGACTAGTCATCACAGGGGGCTTAGAGGAAGATCAAAGTATATCTGTAAAGACGTTTGGTTAGGAAATTAGATCATTTCTAGACAAAATGGAAAAATGAGTACTTAACTAGTCTCAGTCTCATTCAACCCATCTGTATATGTTTGTCACAGAGATGGAACGTCGGCAATCATTGAAGTATATGTGGATGATTTGATTCTCATGACTAAAGAAGATGCGGAGATGTTTCAATTGAAGGAAGCCCTTTCAAGTCGTATCAAGATGAAAGACCTCGAAGAAATCCACTACTGTCTAGAAATACAAGCAGAGCCAGACAAGGAAGGTGGTGAATATCATATACATCAAGGAAAATATACTAGTGACCTGCTGAAGAAGTTAAGAATGCAAATACGAGTTAAAAACTAAAACAGGCCAATGGCTACAGTAAATCTGTGGACTCTACAACATACAAGTCGATTGTATGAGGATTACTGTATGCAGTCATAGCAACCAGACCAGACATTACCCAGGCAGTCGTGAAGTTTACATCCTGCTCAACGGAGTTGCACATGGCAGCAGTGAAACGTATCCTGAGATAACTTCAAGGAACACAGGATCTTAAACTCCAATATACATTTGGAGATTATGGTACGCTTACCATTAGAGAAATCGGAGATGAGCACACAACAGCCACCAGGACAACCAGGGAGCCATTGCATTGGCCAGGAACGCAGTCAACCATCATCGTACCAAACATATTGAAATCAAGTATCATTATGTGCGAGAAAGTGTCGTAGAAAACGTAATTGCACTGGAATACTGCCCTACATTTGCAATTATAGCTGATGCCTTGACAAAGCCTGTACCAAAGGATCAATTTGTTAGGACGAGAATGATCATGGCACTTTATTAAATCTATATGGAATATACATATAAGGTTATTGTTTAGTTCTATATTGTGTAATCATAACGTTCCATGGACTGAACTAAGTGGGAGTATTGAAATAGTAGTTCATTCTGCAGTGAATGTTATTTTAGATAGGTTCTGATCGAACCATGACTATGCTACTATGCTTGAACTGTGATGCCAGCATTGTAACATGATGCAATGGAGTTTTCCCCCTTAGTGACAGCTGAGTAGAGGTAGGCAATTCCCTATTGTAATAGCTTAATATAGCTAATATAGTGTTGATATAAGCATGCTCTATATGCGTATATAAAGAGGTTTTGTACACTGTGGTCAACAGAGATTCTGGACAGAGATTCTGGACAGTTAAGAGCAGATTCAGGAGGAAAGTAAATGAACTGTTCAATGTATTCAACATTGCTGTTGTCTTAACAAATTGAGTTATACGGATTTACTTTGTTCATCACTCATTAAATGCTGCGCACTGTTGCGCTCTGGTTAACATTGTTATCTACAACAGGTTATGGGCCCAGAGTGCTGCTTTGCTTAAGTGAGATAAAGAGCTGACACTATTTAATGGTCAGGCCAATAGACAGCAAGGGATTCCACTGCCCGTGAACTGGAGATCCGCAGTGGAAGATGGCTGAAGAGAAGTGGAATATCCAGAAGTTGAGAACGGAACCAACTGGTTGGCCTGGAAAATTCAGATGCGTCATTTGCTGCTGTACAAGGAGCTGTGGGAACATGTTGAAGGGACAGAGACATTAGCTAGTGATGCCACTGACGCAGTAGAGGTAAAGTATATGAAGGACAAACAGAAGCCACTAATGGACATCATTATGGCTACTGCCAGTAGCCAGATCTACCTAATACATTCTTGTAAAGATCCTGGAGAGGCATGGAAGGTGTTACAAAATTACTTCGAGAGAGGAACTGTCGGAAAAAAGCTTCATTCGCGTAAGAAGTATTTCAAGCTCGCGATATCAGAGGATACACCAGTTGAGAAACGTGATATGAAGGGGATAGTGGACCAGCTGGCTAATATGGGAGTACCAATCGATGAAGATGACCTTAATATAACTAATATTGTGTTGATATAAGCAAACTCTATATATGTATATAAAGAGGTTTTGTACACTGTGCTCAACAGAGATTCTGAACAGACATTCTGAACAGTTAAGAGTAGATTCTGGAGCAAAGTAAACGAACTGTTCAATGTATTTAACATTACTGTTATCTTAATAAATGGAGTTATACCGATTTACTTTCTTCATCACTCATTAGACGCTGTGCACTGTTGCTCCCTGGTTAGCATTGATATCTACAACACGTTATGGGCCCAGAGTGTTGCTTTGTTTAAGTGAGACAAAGAGCTGACGCTATTTATTGGACAGGCCAATAGACAGCAAGGAATTTCACGGCCCGTAACCTTGTGGAGATCGACAATGGAAGATGGCTGAAGAGAAGCGGAATATCCAGAAGTTGGATGGAACCAACTGGTTGACCTGAAAAATCCAGATGCATCATTTCACTCTGGTTAACATTGATATCTACAGCACATATAATATATTGTGTTCTTTGACTGAAGCAATCCTGCTGCACCTATTCGTAACACATGGTGTGTATAGGATCTTCTTTGCTTAATTCTCAGTAACAAGAAGAGTAGGAATTCAGGAGTGTTAGTTGGAGACGCAATTCCTTAGAGATCTACGCGAATCATCCGACTATGTTTCTGAGAAGTAAATAGTGTATAGGTAATATATACATAGAAAAGAAAAGAACAGCCGACATAAAAAAAAGAAGAAATGACTAAGGTAACGGAAGATGGTTCATTTAAGGTCGATGGTCATGTCGTGATTGGTTTGGTTGAAATGTGAATCCACAGATATCCGTCAAAAAACTAGATACTACTCCCACAGACGCAACCGAGAACCGACTTATCTACACTTGAGGAAACCCTTTACCCTCACGGACTTCGACTTACATTGACACAAATATCAATACTTCTTCTTTTTTTAGTTTACTCCATTTTCACGCATATGTATATTGTTCTGTATTCTACTCCGTTATTCTGTCTCATTCCGTAGAGCTATATATTTTTTGGTTGTTGTTGTCCTTTGTCTCAGTTTTGCTTGTTTCTCTCTATGCTAATTTGGGTCCCATTCCTCCTTACCTACACATAAATATGACCTTTACTCTATCTAATTCTCATTCTGTCGCATGACTTGCTAGGCTGACTGAGTAACTGACCCGCTCACCGATCGACTGGACTGCATCGGACCGACTCCTTACTTCCTTATATCAGAAATAACAGGCAATTGAGCAACATCCTGAGGTGGATTTGAACCATGAGCTTACGATTCTAGGCTATCCAACAAAAGATCATGACATTTTTTAAACTGCGATGTAAACAGCTCAGCAGGGGGGTAGACGTCAGATCTGTAGTCGTGGGACTGGGGTTCAAAGCTCCGCTTGTCACTGTCATAAGTTTACTTCTATAACTTAACACAAGACCAGCTCCTCTAGCTTTATCTGGATGCGCACTTTGGACTATTTGATCATCTAAGCAATGTCCATGTTACCTCTTTGCTTTGTACTGCTTTTTCGGGAAGACCGCCTTAATAACTTGATTTGCAAACCTCATTTGAACCACAATGCTATTTACTTTCCTTTTACTATACTTGTTCTTCGTAGCTTTTGTTATCAAAGCCAAGACTACCACGATGACTCCACCTGCGAGCCTCACTTCCGCGTTGTGACTTCGGAGAGCTCCTGTTTGAAAGAGAGGCCAGAAATTCTTCACGGAGCTTATCAACATAAAGTTTATCAGGTCGATCATATGACGAATAAACTTTGGATGCTACTTGCTGACCAGTGTTCTCTTTCCTGTTGGCTTGTAACGAGTGTAAACTCAGTGTTGGACTTTTCCTCTGTGGTATCGCAAAGGATGAAACGCTTCTTTCCATACTATGGCCAAAAGGACCTAGGAATTAAGAAGACAACAAAAAATGACGG
This sequence comes from Chironex yamaguchii, assembly GCA_024741275.1. Lineage (NCBI taxonomy): Eukaryota > Metazoa > Cnidaria > Cubozoa > Chirodropida > Chirodropidae > Chironex > Chironex yamaguchii. Next base: position 6,619 of record JANTCA010001926.1, on the reverse strand, counting down.
CATAACAAACAAGAAAAAAGCATAGTACATCATCCCTGTGTGATTTCAAGGAAAAACCATTATTTAAAAATCATTTGTACTTGGTCAGGATGTGTTTTTTTAATGTTCGAGATACAACTTAACGTTATGATACACTTGATACACCATCCTTGACAGGATCAGAGCGGCTTCAAGGAATCCAGAACAATGTGTTTGCCATTGGGAGTGGTCACGAGCGATTTCCTCCAACATGCGCAGCTAGTTGTCGAACCAAAGAGTACGGTACACTTTAGCAAGATGCTTCAAATCGTTTTTCAGAGTTCGCAGCCACGTAAGATGACATCCCGCAGGGCGCCTTCTCCATTCGATAAGTGATTTAAAGAGCATAACTCGTTTAGGCAGGCGCGTATCCTCTGTTCTTAAAACATGCCCAAGCCACTGTAAATGACGGCGTTTCAGCACTTCAATCTCCAACGGCAGCATTGGTAATGTGCTACCTGTAGTCACTACTCAATATTTGCCACAAGAATTCAATTTCACACCCTTCCAAGTGTCGGGAGTTTGCAACTTTCATCGCCCACGTTTCACACCCGTAGAGGAGCACGCTTTTCACGGAGCCCACGTACACCTTGAATTTGAATTCAGGTTAACATCACGCTTGGACCATAAAGAATTCTCAAGGGCAGCAAACGCAGAAGGAACTTGACCCATCCTCGTGTTGATCTCGACAGAGTCATTTCCAGACGGGGTAATCTTCCTACAAAGGAATTGAAGCGGTCGACCCCCTTAATCTTTTCACCGTAATCTGAAAGAGCAGAAGGGTCCCAACACGAGTACATCACTTTGGTCTTGGGAACGTTGATATCTAAGCCAACTTTGGCAGAGGCAGCTGCTAAGCAGTTGATGAATGCCTGAGCATGTGCTTCGTCGTCATCAAGCAGAGTAGCGTCATCAGCATATTCTATGTCCAAAAGTTTGTCGTCCGCTCGCAGGAACAGGACGCCATCGTCAGGTAACACTGACTCCTGGAAAACCCAGTCAATTGGACAACTGAGAGAGCAACCACAGTGAGAGCAAGTCACCCTGCTTAACTCCAACGTTCTTACCACAGGAGTCCGTCAACCCCTGGTAGACCCGTCCAGCTTTAACGTGTGAGTCTGTATGTTTCAACCTTTACAGGAAAATGAGTCAACGCAGAGCGGGTGGCTCTGAACCTTTGCAAGTAGGGGATGCATATCACTGGTCTGAGTCCGTGAGCTCTAACCACTGCAAGGAACGAACCCTGCCCTAACTGGGTAGCTTTGAACCTTTTCAAGTGAGGGAGTCAAATCAATTGTCTCAGTCCGTGTGTTCTTACCGATACAAGAAAGGAAACCTACCCTACGTGGGTAGCTTTAAACCCTTTGCAAGTGAGGGATCAGATCATTGGTCTGTGTCCCTGAGGTTTAACCTGTGCAAGAAATAAAACCTTCCATAAGTGGGTAGCTTTGAATCTTTGGAAGTAAGGGGGATTTAGGTAATTGGTCTGTGTCCGTGAGTTCTTACCGATACAAGAGAAGAAACCTACTTTAAGTGGGTAACTTTGAGCTTTTGCCACTAAGGGCTTCAAATTATTTGTCTGTGTCCGAGAGTTATTACCAATACAAGAAAGGAAACCTACCCTAAGTGGATAGCTTTGAAAAAATTTCAAGTACGGGAGTCGGTTCATTGGTCTGTGTCTGTAAATGATAATCTCCACAAGAAAAGAAATCTACCCTAAGTGGGTACCTTAGGACTTCTGCAAGTATAAGACTCGTGTCACTGGCCTATGTACGTCAGCCCTGTTAAAGCTATTCAAAGTTCTTAAAGAACAAAAGTATTCGTCTAAAGTATCATCAATACGATACCTTGTGTGTATCCGTATGATGACGGACAGGAGGTATACCCAGACGACGACAAGTTGTCGTTATCGACACTTTCTGTGTCACGTTGAATTGATAACATTTCCATCGCTCGGAGGATCTCCTACGAGAGACGACAATAAAAAAATGTATTCTCTTCTATTCCTCTTATTAAAGAATCACTAAAGGAGCTTTCTGAAGTGACTTCAAGACTTATTTTACAATGTATTAGTGGCCCTTGAAATGGGCCTTAAGAGAAAATTTAAGGCACATGGCAATCCACTATAAGTTAGAAAACCGTGCAAAAGATCCTGCGCAAGGTAGAGCCAAAACAACTTGCGCTAACAATAACTGACAAAACCAACCAACAAACAGATTTTCTGCTGGCCGGCTTATATTTGAAAAATGTTTAATTTGAGCCTCAAGAAAACACTATCTTAGATAAACTGTTACCTAACATAACACTTAAACGCCATAATCACAAATCTATGCTTTCCTTTTTGACGATTCATACCCTGACGACTACTCTCTTAAGTTTCCTTTTAGCGAAATGTCGCAATTTTTCACGGGCATTTTCAAGTTTTGTACGAATAAAACATTGTTTAACTTTTAGGATCCGATATGCCACCTTTAGCATATATTTGCTTTTAGCTTATTTTCTGTCACCCCCTACATTGCGATTTTGTTGCAACCAAAAGCTTGACTTGCACCAATCTCTGATACTTACTTCTGTCTTAAACCGGGCCTTTGAGAACTGTTTTAGATGAAATAAAGTGTTTCTATGGATACCAGAACGGCTAAATCTCCCTGCTGAATTCTGGTTGCTTTGCATTTTGAGCGGGTCTAATGTTAGGTTAAAATCTATCGAGCAAAAATTCTATTGGAACAAACGATATTCATTATCATTAATGCAAATCAATACCTCTTGCCTGATCCTCTGATTCATTATCTCCCTTCTTCTGCACTCTAAAAACGAAAATCAAACATGAAGTGTAGGACGTGGTGTTATTCTGGCCTGGCTAAAGTACACTGCAAGCTGAAACTTGAATCCGGGGTAAACCTTATACACACTACACAATGTAAACTATTGCACATTGGAGGCCTTGATAGCATTCACTTGCATATTATCTGTCATTTTATAAAACTTTGTTTATGAGCAGCTGGAGCAAAATGAAAAATAGTAGGTATAAAAATATACCATTTTAAAATCAAACTATTACAGACTCCTTATTCATTTCCTGCCTTTCTGCAACTGTTTTTGCATCGGTTCCATACGAAGGGAAGGCAAATCGGAAGGGAAATTTGATTTCCAAGTAATACTATGTAAATGCGGTCTAAACTTCAGAACAAACAAACAAGCAAACAGACAAACAAACAAACAAACAAGCAAACAGACAAACAAACAAACAAGCAAACAGACAAACAAACAAACAAATAATCAAACAGGCAAACAAGACAGCCCACCTAATATAGTAAACAGCCTCAGTACAACATTACTAGTGAAAACGCTACGTCCGTCAGGTAACTATTATTTAAAGAGATATTTTGTTATAAGACTACCACATTCAGGCGTGAAACATTGCCCCTTAAAAACAAGGTGGAATCTGGGCTGTAATACTACGCTATTTAGCTGTAAAAATGGCACTGCAAGTTTGTTGCACCATATGTTACAACTTTAGAATGACGCGTTGTATTCCCAAGCATGCTGTCCGTAAGTACTCCAAACGACTATCTTTCCGATTTGGGACAAGAACGGTAGGGCTAAATATAGCACGCACCTTCAAGATCCGCTTGAACTGCTTTTTTGGCTTTATAGACCCTAAAAACAAGATAATGGCATATTCTTTGCATTGAAGCATACATTTGACGACCTATATTACAGACTTATCCTAACAATCAAGAAGCTAGCCGACACCATGTTCAAGTTGACAAAACATAGAGAGCTAATGAACTCGATAGCTAAGTTGCTGAAATGTCTACAACGAAAGGGAAGTTACCTAACTTAATAGAAATTTTGTTAAAATTTTTGTACAAGGCAACCATTTATAGTATTAGGCTCCTCTTTACTAAGTACCATCGAGATGCAGAGGGGACAAGGGGCGCTTAGGGCACGAACTGCCTGACAAAACTTAGATACTGACGTTCCATCTGCTTTCAACTGGCGCGTGTTGGGTCTTGGTAATGCCAGACAGAGGTACATTCTACAAATTTGTGCACGAAAATATTTCACAAGAAATATTACAACAGAATTATAACATAGAAAATTAGCAATGGTGAAGCTTAGAATGGTGCCTGGTTTATTTCGACGATTTAGATTTAAACGATTAGCAACATTTTCATCAAAGAAGCAAATGTGCAAACCTTTGCTGCAGATGACGGCACACGGCACACAACGTCCTACGCCACATCTCAGAGCACATCCAACGCACGCTCAACGCCATATTCCACGGAACATCTCAAAGCACGCCCCAAAACACTTCCCAAACCACATCCCACAGCACGTCCGATGCCACATCCCACAGCACATCTCAAAGAACGCCATAAACCACATCCCATAGCAGGTCCCACGCCAAATCCTACAGCACATCTCCAAGCACGTCTCACAGCACATCCCAAATCACATCCCAGAGCAGGTCCCACGCCATATCCCACAGCACATCCCCGAGCACATCCCACAGCAAATCTCACAGGGCATTCTTCACCACATCCCACGCCACACTTCATAAAGCCCCCCGATTACAGTGGAACCAAAAATTGGCCGTATTAACGGGGTGGCCATACTAAGGAGGCAGGGTCAAATTTGGGAGTTTAAGGAGTAAGACAATAATAACATGCTAGGCAACTGTTCTCTTTAATAGACATCTGGATATGTAGATATAGTTATCAAAATTGTGTTAAATAACAATTGGGCGGTGTTAGACTTTTGCTCAGTAATATATGTTTATACTCTTGAACATAGCGAACAGGCATGCAACTGAGAGTTCAACTTTGTCATGTGTTGCTTCTGATTTAAACAGTAGCAAAGTTGTGGTACCATCGTGGGTGGGGGGTTACCATGAGTATCAAGATATCTGGAAAATCGAGATTGGGGAGTCATGAACTTACAGCAGGAGCCAAAAAACATCAAGACAAGTATGCAGTTGCAGTTCAGAAAAATGGAGAGGTAGTTGGCCATATACCACAGGCAATAGAAAGCAGAAAGCAAGGGACAGGGATTTCTTATAAAAAGCTTCTTAATGCAGAATCCAACTGTTTGGGTTCGAAAAATTTGTCTGTTGGCAATTTTAACAGGAGGCTGCATTAAGAAGCTTTTTATGAGACTATGTTTCGCCATTTCTCTGGGCAAAATAAATGTGGCCGTAATAACGAGGTGGCCGTATTAACGAAGTGGCCGTAAGGTTCCACTGTACCTGCGTTTTCTTCTGATGATAAAAACAATCAACACAATCACCATAGTGAACACTATACATAGCACCACGCTTGCTATCTTCATAATCATCTCATTGTTTCCGTGGGTGATACGGACAGGTTCATTCACCAGTTTGACACTGGAGGTTGTTTTCGGCTGCAAAGGTAAAATAGGACCTTGAATAAGTGCAAATAATTCCAACAACTTTCGACAACAAGACCAGGCATAAAGCATATCACGTTACAAAGGATACAGAATCACACCTAACTATATATAAAGGATTTGAAGATCAAGACTGCTATCAGGTACCCTTAGCTAGGCGGAACCTCCACGTGGTGAGCCGTGGATCATGCTGTGTTCAGCATGAACGAATCCTCTCAACCCACAGGTACCGTGTTCTTAATTTCTTGTTTTTTGGGGTTCACAAAACTTCGTGTGTCTAAAGTTCGCCCAGCATTTCACACTCCGTCTAAGTACTGCTTTTGACTTCGTCAATGCTACTTCATCGGGTTGTAGAGTGATTTGCGGGAGGCGTCTAATGACCGCGTATGTTACGTGAGCCCTCAAAGTGGACTTTGAGACTCGGTGGCGTTCACTAGGTAGTCCGTATGTACAACCTAGAGGCTTAGCCGCAAGGCTGGCCTGTATAATACATACATACATACCCTTGGCTAAGGACACGAAAGAGACTTGGGTGAGACAAACGGATGTCCAGAAAAGAAATTTGGATAAACATGTAAATTGCTCTTAGTAATCAAGTCATCTAACACTCTTTACGTCAGAAACTGATCACTAAAGATTGGTTAGAATACGGTAAGGAGGAAAAGGCCTGGGTCCACATTCTATCTCAGTGTTTTGAAGGCTGTTTATATCAATGAGTATAAACTGTAGACAGAAAGGATTTGTTGTGGAATGATTAGCTAATCCTTAACCGTAAGCTCTATTACCCCTTTTCTTCTTTCTCATTTTTTCCCCTTCTGTATTTCTCTATTTGTTTATTCTTGTCCAATCACTGGTTCGTTCCTTTTTCTATTTGTCAATTTTCGATCCAAACGTACACACAAATACACAATTATCGTCCCCTTAACGAATCGGTGATCAGTTTGAGGCGACAACCTTTGCACATGAGTTCACTAATCTTAACAACTTAAAAGGATTTTGTGCTTCTCCGCAATTAGGAAACTTTCAAACCAGTGCATCCAGTTCTCACAAGTCTAGAGTGAAACATTCAAAAAATAATTTAAAAAAACAGCTTCTTTCCTTACAAATTAGGAAGAAGGAACATTAGACTTAAAAGATTGAAGATTGTACTAAAGAGGATTGAAGAGGCGATTAAAGAATCGCCTCTTCA
>JANTCA010001925.1:0-11684 GCA_024741275.1 Chironex yamaguchii | reverse complement strand
TATTCATCAAGAGTGGAGCATTACCACAATAGCTGCACTAAGTGGGAGCCGACCAAGTTCATAACTCCGCAGTATTTGTTTACTCCTGCTGTGATCCACGAATGACTCAGTGTTTAATAAACTCGGCACAAACAAAGTGTACGTCAGCACGGTCAAGAGGAAGAAAGTGACATATTTCAGTCACATCAGCAGGACAAACAATCTCTATACCAGCATCCTTGATAGCTATATCCAACATACCGGAAGCAGAGGTAGACGGCAGAGACGTTGGCTGGATGACATCAGGGAGTGGAGCAGCAATTCACTGGCAGGATGCAGAAGGTCAGCATACAACAGAAGGTGATATAGAGGTCTGGTATGGCAGTCCAGGATCCCCGATTATCATGGATGAGGACTAGGCAAGGCAAGGCTCCAGCAATGTTTCAAACAGGTCGTCGCTTGTTTACAAAATTTAGGCAAAAGCTTCCTACAGGTACAAAGCTTAAAAACGGTCATAATTAAAACCTACATCTATAAAACTTTTCGTCTGACATTGAATACATAGATTCGTCAGAATACAGTAACAGAAAACATAGCAGGATTTGTAATGTCAGGTAGGATAAAAATTGACCAATATGAAAGCAACAAAACAAGTATTGGGAAAGAAAAGACAACGAGACAAACTAACAAAGGAATGAAAGAGCACGAAGAAGTTAAGACGATGAGATAACCGCCAAATTAAACTAGTTTAACAACCGGAGGGGAACCATAAATTCCTTCTGTTGACATAGTCTAGCTTTACGATCCCGAATATAAACTGCCTGTAAAATACCAAGATGAAATTTTGACCCTGCTTTAGCAACCACAGAAAAAGTCACTATACAGTTCGGTGCAGGATATGCTATTTAGAAAATGCTGTCCTATAGCAGAGTCATATCCCTTAGTCACAGGTTTTCTGTAGATGCTTGTCATAAAGGCAGTATCAGTCTTTTCAATCTTTATAGCATTTTTGCATTTATGGGGAAGGAGATGTCGCCGGTAAGGATTATTACTTAAGAGCATATTTCTTTACCTAACAATTGCCTTGTTAATAACCCAATGCGGAATATGGAAGACCTAAGTATTTATGCTGTGTTCAGTCTACACTACAAAGTACAACATTGCATGGATACCCTTCCCTTTGGGGGACCACTACTTTTACCGCCCCGTTATTGGCTTGTTACTTACTTTTACACCTTACTACAATCTGTAGCCTTTTATGATGCTATGTATTGTTCTTCTAAACTATTTATGTTACATTCAAAAGCCATGTTAATTTCTCTGAATATGTCAAAAGGTTTTGACGAAACGTAAGAAAATAAACCATAGTTAAACATAAAGTTATGGCTGTTGCTTTAAGAATTTTTCGCCTGGTATTTATATTTATTATCAGATTTCGTTTTCCACCTGGCATATCTATTGCGATAATTCCGTTCTATCCAATCAACGCTATTTACCAAAACAAATGGCCAATAAAAATCCTTCTGCATAAAATGGCCTTTCTTTTGAACACGTGGTAAGGTGTTAACGACCTATTTCAATCTTGGTTTGATCAGGTGAAAAGTATGGAAGAAAATTCTTATGTTTCAAGCCCACTGGATGCAGCGCCGCCAACAACGTGGGAGCACGGATCCAAGGGTCCCACTTCGTGGGACTATTACTGACTCCAAGCAGAAATTTACTTGGCGTTTACTGGAGAAATCTTGGAGTTAGTTAATCATGGAAGACATTGATTTTTGCGATGGCCTGGTTGCTCCATTTTCTTCCTCTTGCATCTGATTTTGTGTTCAGCTTGCCCATACTTCAATTTTAGGTCTGCACCACACACTATGTCATAAACATCCCACAAATATTTTTCAGCTTATGTAGCATAAAGGTAATATTCTTCAAATTCTAATTTAAATCAAACTAGTTTGATTTTATTCACTTGCACAAGAATATTTATGGATAGAAAAGGTATTTCATAAGGTTAATCTATTGAAAATTGTTTACCAAAATACATGGGAGAATAAATAAAGAATATTACCTTTGTGTTACATAAAGCAGACTTCCTGTCTACAAACTTTGTAGAATGCGCACTCAAATTCATTTTTGAGACACGTCTTTGTGCATCAAAATATTGTGTCCTCGTGCACATTCTGAGGAGAGTGCATTGCAAGAATTACTATATCAAAAACTGCTATAATTAGCCCAATACTTCAATGTTTAATTCTGCAAAGCACAATTTAAAACCATTTGATTTAATTGTTAAATATTGTTACTAAAGTTTAATATGATCCAAATGTGCATACGAAGGTGAATTGAAGCTCCAAAGTACAGAATTTGAGCATATTCTACGCAAACTGTGTACTGAAGATCTTCAATGCACACACCAAAGTTTCTGGACTGGGCAGAATTCTTCATAAATAGTCTTGCGTGTAAAGTGGCCTTAACACAGACTTTGTCTGGTTAACCATCACGTCAAGTAAGCCAGAATAGTAACCTATAAAATGTACTAAAGGCAATACCATTGTGAGGAACAAATTAAAGCATGTCAAAACGAAAATGATCAAATGTCATACTCGTGTTACTATTTGCAACAGTGGCAAAGTTGGTAAAATTTGTTGGTGATTTCGAAGATATGCCATGGAAAACACCCCCACTTAACTTTTCGGAACCTATCTAATGATATTGTAACTGCAATTTCTAAGAAACCCCTTTCACTATAGTTAAAAATATTCAAGAGTAGTTGCATAAATTGTCAAATTAGTCAACAAAGGTCTTGTTATGTCCTATTTGTCTTTATGTGGGTTTTTGGCTATCCATAAAATAGTTCTATCAGGTTTACAAATGTTGTAATTTCTTTATAGTAATTGGAATCAATAAAACAAAGTGTATCCTGTCTCCAAGAATATTCTTCTTGGCGAATGACTTTGCTGCGGGAGAAACAATTTTCGCATACGAATAAACAATGATACAAGGTGCCAGTAAATAACAACTGTAGTATTGTCAGTTGTAACACAGTACAACAACCTGACTGGGAGAAAGTTATTTGATCAATATCCCAACTATGTTATTTTCAATTACATATTAAATTAAAAATTAACACTAATGTCAAAGAGTTCCAAAAGATACCCGATAATGTAAGTAAAAAGTATATCAAGAATTTCTCATTTTGGTGTTAGATAGCTAACTTTCCTCTGAGCCAATCTTCATCAAAGTCTTCCAATTCCCTGATGTTAAAGGTCTGCAGTGAAAAAAATTCATAAGTATAGTAATATCTGAATGACAATTAATGGATTCCTAATTAAGTATGGAGGACATGAATGGAGATACAGCCATAAAACCACAAAATAGAATCAGCAATAATGTTGAGTAAACCCACAAAACCTGATAACAGTGTGAAACTGCAGCACATTTTCTGATCTATCTATGTACTATCACTTTAATTTCCCTGTCACATGAATATCCTTTTTGTTGATAGTAACAGGAAGGTGTTCAATACATAAAATTCACAATAGAAATGCTTCTATCTTTTGCATCACATGAAGACCAAAGCACAAGACTCATTACCTAAAGTTTGTTTTTACTGACCTCTGGTTATCTGTTTGATTGTTTATCTGTCTCATATCAAAATTTAAACTTACATTAATACGGTGATAAGCCGGGCTTAAAATTTCATTCTGTGATATACCTTAGTTATAACTAGCAGGAATAACGCTAAAATTGGTTGACCATGGCAGGTTGGGGTTATAAACCCCTTTTTTCAGATTCTGCCAACGCTCTGGATACTTCACACCAGAACAGCAAAAAGGGGGTCTTTGGTATTTTCAACACCGTTAGGTAAGAAAATACCTTCAGATTACCTTTCTAGCTCATTTATAAACTAAAATCAGTAAGCTACAATATCCTACCCTTGCCAGCATCAATTCTCTTTCCAAACGTAAAAGAACCCCACTGTATATTGCTTGAAGCTCAGGGTCGCTTCCTAAAACCAAGAAGAGTGCAACAAAAATGGCAAATACATGTCATAGACTACATTTCAACTCCACTACATGTCCAAGTTAGTATTTAATTGCAATAAGAACAAAAGTTAAGTTGTTGTAAATGACCACATCAGATCCATAAAAAACCTAATAAAAATTTGACAGGCAAATACACAACATTAAAATTAAAAAATAGCTTTCCAGTAGCACATTTAACAGAAAAAATATGGATTTTACATTTAGACTACAAGACGTGATATCACAAAATAGAAATAATGCACAAGACAAATCTTAATTTTTATTGATTATTTAGGAAATAGTACATAATGCTTTGTGTCTATGGTTTGTGACCAATCAGTATATAATGTATTAGACCAGGAGTTGCATCACGAATAGAAATGTTAACATCATGAACCGAGACAAAACTTACCCCGGGGGCTGTAAAATAGAAGGAACAATGGACAAGACACTCTTCCATCATCATGTTTGTACGGATAGCTCAAAATAACATATCTTAAATGTAAATGACAAAAAAAGTTTTATAAATACATTATTAATTCATGGTGTTGTGTAACAGAGATGAATAATTTCATATAGATTACAAACAACCAAGCGGTGGCCGAGGTAAATTATCCAAACAATATAAAAGTATGCAATAGTAAAAATCTTAAATAGCCATAAAAAGGACAGTTTTAAAAGCAATTATAATAAATCCCTTAAAAAAGCAACTATAGTTTAAGTAAATGAATGAAATCTATGTCTAATACTACTAAAGGCATACTCCCAATATACACTGACTTCCAGGCAGTAATCTTTCCTGAAACATACACACAGCAAATGACACATACAAAAGAAACCCAACTTACAAGCTCTAGAAACCATACCTTGGCTGGTGTTCAGGCAATGAATTCTTAATTTCGTCTATGGAAACATCCTACAAGAAATGGTTACAGTAAGCACTTCCAAAAAACACACTATAGAACAATCAATAGAAAAGGACTATGTTTTATGCCTCAATGTCAATGCTGTCTCAAAGGGATTGAAATTAATTTGCAATAGTGCCCCTCAGCATACTACAGTACACATGCGCATAAGGGGACAGCTTTGCTATCAACCTTATAAGAAATGTGGTTGTACAGTAAATGACAGGCGCTTCCCAACTGATACTTAACCAGCAAATACAACAATAAGAATATTGTGCCGTCTCACGGAAACTGGTAATGCATTGGTTGTTATCAAAGAACAACTGTTTCTGCATAACACCATATGCTAGCAGATACATTTGGCTAGTCAGGACAAATCCAGGCATACACATACTAATCGCACAGAATTTGCAATCAGTAGGTTGATATGAATTACATACAGGAGCAATCAATAGTCACAGTTGTCTAAAAAACCAAACACTCATAGCTTGTTAGCTAAGTCACATATCATTTCTGATAAAGCATTTGTAACCAAGTTCCTACCAGAACAAATGCCACTGTATGCAACAATGTATCTACGCAAGGAATTGACACAACCTTGCTTATGCAAGAAATTAACACTCCTGTAACGGAACACCGCCTTTCCAAGATCTACCTTTTCTTTTCCACTTTCACTCTTGTCTGTCACAAAGAAATCTTATACCCTACAATGCAATAACTGTTATGTTCAATATTTACATGCCAATGTAAGACCAATTGTATATTAGTGTTAAAGGTGTTGTTACTTCACAATAAGCTACCTTGTATTAAATTGTAATAACACCAGCTTAAGTACAATCCCTGATTAGTTTGAATACTGTCAATTATACTTCATACCAAAATAACCTGACATACCTTACAACATCGAGTAACTGCAATATGTTAACAATCCCTTTTCATCTCTCCACACATTTAGGTCCAAAGTAAATATGATTTCCAGAAAGGTTCCAGTATTTGATTATGTGCAAGACACTGATCAACTATTTGTGCTGCATCTCCTGATCTATCTACCATTGTGATTACAGTATAAACTACAACGTTTATCAGAATTGAAAAGTCACTACGTGGCCCTAATTTCATTTGCATTTATGCAATATAGATACAACTCTACTTGTATGTTTGAACAACAAACTAGGTGTATAATAAATGAAAGAACATTGTACTACAAGTTTAGTGCTAACAGTAAAGTTGAAAACTTCTTACATTATGTTCCTTCTCTATTTCTGCCATTTGTGTTTCAGTATTAATTTTCACTGTGGGCAACAAGAAAACATACATGGCAATTTGCTGAAATCTTGTATTTCGTATATATTCAGCACATGGTTGTTGCATATGACTGCCTATAAGTAAATTTAACATTCACATACCCTATCTTAAACACAACTTATAAAACACTAAAATGCCTTAAATGAAACTGACCAGGTCAATTAGTATGTTTGTCATCTTCATCAACTCCTTAAACATGCTTTGATTTGAGTTAATTACTGGGCTTAAACTTTCTTGTCTAATGTAATGACAAAGTTTCTGCACAATGTACAATTAAAGTCCAAGTAAAAAAAATGCCTACAGAGTACTGGTTTTGTTGTTTTAAGTAGACAGACTTCAATACACTAAGATGAAAGGACAATCTAGCTGTGCCAGTTATCCAAAAATTCTCCTCCTTATATATTTTGGCGCATACTGAATTTTCTAGTAAATGTTGGCCTATGGCAGAATCGCATGTTTTGGTAGTCAATTTTGCTTTGCAAGCACGAGATGGCTGTTCTCTCGGATAAATTGATGCTTGGTGTACAGTGGCTGGGACATGATGTTTGATCCTGGCACCCGATCTTTGAGAACAGCGACCTACATACCGAGCTTCACATCGACAAAAAGATTCATATGCTACTAAGCTTTTTTGTGTGGTAGGTACACAATCCTTGTGACTGGATGGCAAGATCTTCCTAGTTGTGAAAACAATTCTTGGATTGACAGCAAAGAAACACTTAACTGCAGCTTTTTTATTAATCTGTGTTTCTATGCGGATAGAAACATGGACTAAACAAGGAAGTTTAGAAGACATACCTTAAATCTGTCTACTTAAAATTTGTTTGAAGCAGTAGGATTTGTTTTAGGACATGGCCTAGAGTTTTGTATACCTTTCCAAAATGTTAAAAGGGAAGAAATTTTTGCTGAATTTGAAATTTTGTATGCCCAACTAACTAAACACAAAGAGTCGTCTGAAGATGATCTCAGTTCATTAAAAGCCCGATGAAGTGATTTGGCACATGCCTATTGCGGCACTCCAATGGACCTTTCGGATTTTTACATGCACAGAGAACATTTTCAGGCAGTAAAATCTTTAAGATCCAATACAGACGTTCTTATCACAAAACCTGATAAAGGATCTAGTGTCGTAATTCTTAACAAAAATGACTATATCAATAAAATGTTTGATATATTAAACGACCAACATTTACTAGAAAATTCAGAATGCGCCAAAATGTATAAGGACGAGAACTTTCGGATAATTGGCACAGCTATATCATCCTTTCATCTTAGTGTATTGGAGTCTGTGTACTTTAAAACAAGAAAACCAGTACTCAGTAGGCAGAAAGAGTTTGTTCTGTCACTTGGACTCTTCCGATAATGTTTTATTTCTTCGTCCTCTCTTTCTTTGTTTCCTTTGCTGTTTATGATAGGCAAGTTTTGATACAGCTTTCCTATAAATAGGTTGCCATAGATCAATACTTTCCTTTCTGACGATTCAAACTCTGTAGAGTATCAGACGAAAAAAGCTTTTAAGTATGTTTTTAGCACAATGTCGCAAATTTTCAAGACGATAATCCAATAATATTTTGTTTTGCAAATTTTGAATAACATGCAAACCTGTAAATAGAGGTTATACAACTAAGGGGCTTGTAGGTCAAATATACATGGATGAATTCTTAGCTTCTTCAAAAGAGCAGTAAAGTTACATTTTTTTTTACTTTATAGTGGCCCCACAGCACTACAATTTTGTATATGTAACCGTAACAATGATAAAATGTAACTAGATTACTACAAATAACCATAAAAAAATGGATATTTTACACGTAAAAGGAAGTAAAAGTCAATAAATTAAATACGTTTTTTCAAGGTAAGAAGAAAAGCAAAAGTGTTCATACAAACTATTGCAGCAGTTACTTTTGCTTTCTCGGACCGAAATGTTGATATCTTCTCTGCAACATCATCTGAAAACTTAGATTAAAAATACAACAATGTGATAAAATTAAAGCCCCTTAACTAAAACATTCATATCAAAGAGTGCCATACACTACAAAGAAATTAATCACATGTATTTAAAGCCCACTACAAACTTTCAGAAGTCAGAATCGTAACAAGACACTTTTGGAAACTGAAGCAATTGGTCCTAAAAGCAGCTGGCCCGTCGGGTATTAATGTGGCAATGCTAAAGGCAGGGGACGAAACGTGCTTGGAATCTTGCAAAAGACAACAAACAGCCTGTTTTCGAATGGTGTGCTGCCAGATGAACTTAAGAGCAAGTCCAAGATAAGTTTGATATATGAATCAGTTTGAACAGAGCCTAAGATAAACTGGAAATTAAAATGCTTCTAAAGCATAGTAGTTTTTACTTACTGGATATATACAAATTGAGAAAGGGGAGGAAATATGTCATGTTTCTTTTTGTAAATGGTATCATAATTGCACTCTGATGATTTTTTCTTACTAACATCATTAACTCTCTTGTGGACACCTTTTACATTAAAACGTATCCAATGTCACCGTTATAACAAAACAGCCTGCTCTATCAGACTGCAATATGTTCAGCAAATTAAAGAGAAATTCTACTCATAGCTGCAATCGAACGAACGCACTCAAGTTCAAGAGAGCTACTTCATTCCAAACTGTCATGGAATATTTCAAACATTAATCATTCATGCATATGCATACAAGGAGAAAATCATGTATAATTAGAGATGACAGTCTATTGGATTATGTTTATATTAGAGTCCAAAAGCCCTAGAAAATAAAATGATAATGTTTGGTAGTACTTCTCAGACATGTTCCATCACACAACGCCACAAAAGGTATGTAAATATCATACAATGCAGTATTTTCTAATTATCTGTATATTTCTCACACAGAAATATACGCACATGCTTGAATGAAGCTTCCGCTGGAAAGCCTTAGTAAGAAATATCAAGTTGTATTAAAATATTTTGGTTACAATGTTTATGACTTTCTCTGTGCTATAAGAACTAACAGCAGGTTTCTAGAACACAATAATACACACAACTGTTTTAATCAAGGGCATTTTGAAAACCTTCACAATTACTGTAATGGGAATGAGTAATGGGAAATAAGTAACAAAATATGTAGGCAGTTACAGAGGTAGTAATAATTACCATTTTGTATTTTGCTTTCTGAGCAGGTTACCCTGGAAGAGAAAATTGATTGTTGAAAATAATAATTACAAGAAATCACAGCTGCTGGTCCATGCAATGAATAGCAATGCAAGATAAAACCAATTTTTTAAAAAAATTGCTGCGCTAAAATCGTTGGCTTTCCATTCATTTCCAACTCTTGAGACGACTCAAGAAACTCTCTTCCAGCTATCATGATCATTCTCTTGCACTATATTAATGTTTCTCAAGGTCTACAACTGTGTTCATTCGGGTTCATAGCCGTTTCTGACGCAAACTTGTAAAAACTGATCAATTCGTCTTAAAAATTTGCGACATTTCGAATACTTAAAAGCTTTTTTTTGTCTGACACTCATCAGAGTATGAATCGTCAGAATGGAAGTATACGTGAACAATCTTTTTGTGGTACAGAACATGAAAATCTCTTTGAAAATTTGAGAAATTGCGCTAAAAACATACTTAAAAGATTTTTTCGTCTGACAATCTTCAGAGTACGAATCGCGTTCCTCTGCTGTCAGTCCATGTATATGGCAACCTATTTATACGAAACATGTATCAATACTGGCGAATCCTAGCCAAGAAAGGAAACAAAGAAAGATAAAGTGAAGAAACAAAACACTTCAAGAGTCCAAGTGAAAAAAACTTTTCTGCCTACAGAGTAAATGAAAAATGGAAATGACTACCAAAACATGCGATTCTGCCATAGGCCAACATTTACTAGAAAATTCAGAATGCGCCAAAATGTATAAGGACGGGAATTTTCGGAAAATTGGCACAGCTAGATGGTCCTTTCATCTTAGTGTATTGGAGTCTGTCTACATTAAAACAGGAAAACCAGTACTCTGTAAGCAAAAAGAGTTCAAATTTTCAAGCGATTTTCAAGCTTTTTACTACACAAAGATTGTTCAAATTAATCAATTCGTTTCCCAGTCTTAATATACGTAGGTGCTAGTTTAGGGCCCTGCAAAACAAAAGTGTCAAGAAATTATCGGGTCAAAATGGCACATAAATTAGCTATCCAGGCCTTGCACGAGACATTATACTTGTCGCTATCACCAGTTTACAACGCCTTATTTGGTTGCACGAGTTAGGAATGTTCTTGCAAGACCTTTTAAAGCCAATGCATGTTTCGGGTTGTGATCGCCAGTGCAGGCTAGTAAACTATTAATTAATACGATGGCGTGACCAAATTCAAGTATTTTCATCTTGTTACTGAACTTACGCACCAGCTCAGTAACTATGATGGTCTAGACCTTTGCACTGCTTTGTAGTTGTACTTGTTTACAGCAATTCTTTTAATTATTGTTCAAGTTTAATTTCTACAAAAATATAATCATAATCAAAATACTTACAAGCAATATAAAGTTTATGGATTACCAAGCTGTATGTGCAACTTTGATCATCTGAAGTTCTCTGTCGGGCGTTCACCAATTTGCCGCCAGAGTCGTTACGTCACAAACCACATGGAAAACATAGCAACTGGTTGCTATGTGGTTCTAACCACAAACATAAAAAAATCCCTAGACCGACAAATCCTATTGTTCTCTAGTTATCGTTTTGAGTCACGAAACCTTTCCTAGATTACAATGCATTGTGGTATACGGACGTCAAGAAAAATTTCCGCGAAATTAAAACAGCATAACATTGTCGTGACACCCCGGAAGGCAAGATTGTGCATCACGGTTTTCTCCACAAAAATAAGCTATAGAGCGTCTTGGATTTGCTAGTCATTCCAGACACTTATCTACCACTTGAGTACAGGAAAAGCAACAATTTCCTTGCACGAGTACGTGTATGTTTAAACTGACCTCATGAAAACTATGTTTGTTTATTTTTTCCAAAAATTATGGAAGGTGTGTGAGCAAGCAATTCAGGACAAAGCCTTTTTTGGCCAGCACATGTTTTCCAAAATCAAGCATGTGAATGAGATTGAATTTATGACACGAAACCTATGAATTGCATCCTGTGAGTCATAAATGTTATCATCTGATTTGTTTGCCAGATCACATATTACTTTTGATGAAGGATATTAAGAGTTTACGGATTTCCTGTTGTGTTTTATAAATGATGTGATGCATTTTACAGATCACTTAGTGCGTTTCGTAAATATATCTGGTGCAGTATAAACATCACTCAGTGCCTTTTATAAGTGATCTAGTGTGTCTCAAAGATAACCTAATGCATATTAATGATTTGCTGTCAGTGGAAAAAATTTATTTTATTCTCTGGATAAAATTTTCTATACAACGTTTACAGATATCTTTCGGCTTAAAGACTTTAAATGTTTATGACCTTATTGGGGATACAGTATTGCCCTGCTGTTAGAAAACACT
>JANTCA010001924.1:0-11685 GCA_024741275.1 Chironex yamaguchii | reverse complement strand
AAATCGTCTGATGTCGCCGACAGTCAGTATGAACTACGCATGCCCAGATGCCAAAATCTCGGGCGGATTTTATCTTGTCCTTACTGTTCACGGTCAAACACTACATAAAAAGTAGAATGCAGCCCTGTGGTCTGCTTCAAGCCAAGCATCAGATAACATCGGACATGCATTGAAAGTTGACACTGTCGGGAAAGACAATGGGAAATTACGGAAAGTCGTTCCTGAATATGACTAGGAGTGATAAAATTTGGCAATTCAGAAAATAATTGGACATGGAGAACCTTCTCTGCTTTTGAATGGTGGGGCAATTCCCATGGTGCCCCCCCAGCACCAGCCGCCACTGGGTGAAAGCCAAGAAAACAGGCAAGAGAGTAGCCCGAACTACCGATGCGGTGTTACGGTGTTCTACCGACGTGTTAGTAGTACAGTAACAGTTACTTTGGAAAAAATGAGCTACAAATTTTATGTGCTCTGGAAGACATATTTTCAAACAAACGTTCGATTGACAGCTATTAGTCGATATCGTGTCAGGGCTATTGCAACACACCTCAACAAATAGGGTTCAAAGGGAGGGAAATACTGAGTTAACTGTTTCATGGGAAGAGGGGATAGAGGAAGCACATGAGAGGCAACTTCTTCGATATGAGGAGCTAATGGCTGGAGTATATGCAGCTGGTTACGCGTGTGACTGTATCCCGTTTGCGTTTGGTTGCAGAGGTTTCCCAGCTGCGTCAGTGAGAAGGTTTCTAAAGAAGGCAGGAGTCCTTGGTGTCCAGAAAGTCATTAAAGGTTGCAGGGAAAAGGCGGTAGAAGGAAGTGCCTGGATTGCCATGAAGTTTTACAGCTCAAGTCAGGCAGGTTTGCTGTAGGACCAACTGCATTGCAACACGGCTGTTGCGGGCCTACCATGTGAAGAGATCCTGAGCTAAAATGGGCCGAAATCTCATCGAAGCGGCGCTCAGCTGATGATTGTAGTGGTTCAGTTGCACAATGTGTGTTTATTTGTACTATTAGAGTGGAACAGCATTATGAGGAAGCATACACTTGCATGCACCCTTTCCTCGGCTGAAAGATGATTTAGTAGCCTTCGCCGACTGATGACATACCATAGATCAACGATGGGCCCAAAATGACTAAGCAATTTGGCACTACTTAGCATCGAAATAAAATTTTGAAATGTAGTTTAATCTTTTTCATGCACTTTGGAATTGACGTTGCTGCAATAATTGAAACACTTAGACTGGGACTGAAAGAGTTGGAACTCGTTTTTCTTTTGAGGAGCTAGTAGAAGTCATTCAATTGTTAGCACAGGAATATTACTTACTGTCCTTATGCCTAAAATAAATTGAACTATCAGATTTAGACTGTATAAAATACAAGATAAGCTACAACAAGTCCCCAAAAAATGTTTCTGATTGCTCCATTCAGATCTCAACTATGTTTGCTTTAGCTATCTCTGTTATTAGTAGTCTTAAGCCTAGAGACCCGGCGGGCGCACTAGTTTACAAAAATATACAGCAGCCATGTCCATAAAATCACTGAGAAAGGAGTCCTAAATGTAGTGATCCAAGGATCTTGAATTTTAAAAGAAGGGTCATTTTTTAAAAAAGTAGCCTGTGCAAAACTGTGAAAGGTTAGTGATATTTTTCATCAACAAGTTATTGGTATAAATATTAAATGCACATACACACCTTTAGTTTTGTGTTCTATTTTTTTAACGATTCAAAATATCAATCAGATAACATTGAATTGACCATGTGTACTATTGACCAAAACAAGAATCACCAACAATTTCAACTTATGTAGCTGCAGTTAGTTGGCTCCAGGCCTAGCTAGATAGATTGGTTAGAACATGGTTAGATTACATCAAATTGAATAACGAAATATCACATATCAAATCATATTTAAAGGCAATAATCTATCTATTTGGGGCATATATTTACATATATGCTAGACTTTTTCTAGATGCAAAGGAGTATAATAACAACAGTCAAGTTCTATGATACACTACCTTAATACATTAAAAAACGTTAACTAAATCCACGTTAATTAGATGCTGACGTTTATATTTAAAACGTTCATTTCAACGTAGCGCTGATTTTTGAAACGTTGATTTGTGCCAAAATTTTATACAAATATGGGTCCCTGTAAAATTTTCCTTGGCGGCAATATAGTGAAATCTCAAAAGGAAACATTTAGTTATTCTGCAGCGTCTATAGATTTTGTTCATAAATTTGAGCCTCTTTGCTTTACAAGTATACCACGATACCACAGCACTGTGTGACTCGATATTGACAGGATTGGAGGCATATGAAATTTGGAGGCAAATGACAACTAAGAATACAAATCGAACTGCGCGAGTTTAAACCATTTTCTTTTAAATTCTAAGACAAATATCAGGGGAGAAAGTACAGTGAAGACGGGCACCTGATAAAATCGCGGTGGTTTAGAACAGAACCTAACAAAAACGTTAATCAATGTCATTCAAACTTTAAATTGCTGATAAAACGTTAATTAATGTCCATCAAAATGCATTTTTAGTCTAAAAAAACGTTAATTAGACCAACGTTAACAAAAGCCGCGTTAATTCGTGTACACGTTAATTTTGTGTATTAAGGTAGCTAGCTAACTGGGCCTTGAAAAAACAAAGTATATTAGTAGTGTTCTATCTTCAACAAATTATTGAATTAAGTATTAAATGCACATACACACATTCAGTTTTGTTTCCATGAATAAGCAGCAATTCAAAATACAGCAATCAGAGATTCAATATCACGAAAATTTCAACCGGATAAACGAAACCTAGCTATAAAAAGCTATAATAACTTTGTTAATTACTAGCTATACTCATCTCCTTTCTACACCAAAACTAGTATCGAGAAAAATATGTGAGCGAGATAAGAGATCAGCAACAGTTTCATTAGATTAGGTCAGGACTATAGATTCCAAGACTAGACTAGTTCGTGGACCAGCCAAACGAAACTGAGGGTGGAGTTACATGGCAATCCCTGCCAAATCACTCAACACCCAAGCCATGTGTTGGAGATATCCTATTCATGAATTACATTTTCGATTTATGTTTCACATTCAAGTTCAAAAATGTCTAACAATGATTGCCGTGGTATTGCAAGAGGGAGCCGTGACAACTGCAATAGCCGTGACCAATTTTTGTCCGAAACAGGAGCATTTATATGCACATATTGTTTATTTTCACAATTGTCTTGTACAAGACACCAGATATGTTTTTTGAGAGCAGACTTTGTATCCAATAGATGTAAGCATATACCTCATTGCAGGAAATGAACGAAGCCCTAAATTAACGATACTTAAATTAACGCGAATCAAATTAATGCGGTTAGCCAAAGACACATTGAAATAAGAATTAAATCAACGCGGTTCAGTCAAACTAGGATACATGATGCATCTAATGAACACAGAAATAAAACAATTCAGGGAAAACAACTAAGAAAATTTGACCATTTTGGGTAGCAAAGTCAAGTCTGTTAACTTTCCTGTAGGAGAGGCGTATGAAGATGACACATCAAAATGTTAAATGGAATCATGCAAAACGAGGACGCAGTTTGCTTTGTATCGGATGATGAATACCCTTCTCAAGAATAACATCAGTTGTTTTGTATACGGCCGTTGTGAAAGATAGATGTTTTCCTTAAAATACAGTTAACTTTTCTTTTTAACGGGATTATTATTTCCCCAGAACCTTTATAACGGTCTGGAAATATAAATAACGTGTATTTTAAAGACGCGAATTTTTAAAAACCGCGTTAATTAAGTGCCGCGTTAATTTCCTGGAAAAAGGTATTCCATTATTTCAGCTTAGTAAAAGAGTAAGAGGCTTACACAGTTGGCTACATAGCATTTAGAGGCCCGGATATGTTGTTATCTTTTTGACTACGCCTAGGACAAATATATAAGTCCGTTGTTTCAATATTATGGCTTGAGATTTGAGGCATAAGCCGGGTATTATCTTTGTAATAGTTAGGAAATAGGTCGATAGTTATCTCAATTTAAAACAACCTCGTTTATTGTTCATTGTTTCACCAGGCAGCATGATGCACACATCAAGATTGCTGTGTCAGCATAACATATATCCAACGCCTATCTATCATATTCATATACATAATTTCTTGCTGTGTACTATATTGTAGCTTGTTGATCGGATTAATGATGAAATTAGCCTGTAAAATTATATTTACTTGACGAATGGCATAAATTTGTTTAGTTTGACAACCAGTTTGCATTTTGTCTATTTTTTACTTGATTAAGATTTCACATAACTAAAAAAGTTTGTTGCTGTTTTAAAGTACAATTTTTCTGTTATATTGAGGTTGCACATTAAAGCTTGTAAAAGAAAATATAATAACAATCCAGTTAAAGTTGCACTTCTTGCATTGTCGGTGATGTTCTAAAAATAAGGTGCTTTTTGTTTTAAAAAAGTCAGTGAAAAGGGATAAACGTTTTATAGAAATGTCAGTGAAAAGGGTTATCTCGGTGCATTCCTTGTGGATGTGGTGAATGTGGTGATGGGCACCCCCCGACGATTATGCCTTTTGCTTTAGCTTGGAATGCATCTCTCGACATCGTGCTTGCCACTAGAGATAAGGAAATTTCATAATTTCTTGATAGTTGTTCTATAAAAAAGAGCGTTGAGTGAATACCGAGGACCTTCATTTTCCAAACGTGATAATTGCCCCCTCATACCTCCTGACGGCCACGCCACTGACTGGCAATATATTCTTTCAACTCATGATCTGCTGCCTATTAGTAGTACAAACGCCATTGTAAGTCTTGAAAATGGCACCCTTGGAAACCTTTCCTAGTGGATTGTGCTGGGTGATACTATGGTATGATCGAAATCCTTCTAGTTTTTGACGCCCCATCTAAACTTCAGTGCCCTTTCAAATATCTGCTGAAGGGGCCACGGCCTCATTGCCCCTCCCAGCTCATGCAGTACCTACCATGACTTCTGACTCCCTCTACAGTTCCGTGGAGAATTGTTTTTGCCGAGCTGTCATGTCGCATAGTGTGGCCAAGCCCAATAAACTTTCATTTAATAGCAAGGGTTCTTTTTTGCCTGCGAGTCTTTCCACTTCTTGTCAAACATATACATTGGTCTAGTGTTTCACATACGAGATTCGTCACAATCTTCTGTAGCTTGTCATTTCAAAACCTTGTAAGATACATAAATGAGTCAAGTCCAGCGTTAGGAAGGAGGAATGTTAGTAGAAGAACGGGTAGGGACCCTTGACCCTAAAACGCAAGTCCCACAGCAGTCTTGAAAGCATCATTCAATGTTGTTGTTAGATGTAGTAAGTGGGAAGCCTAATATGAACAGTTCAGCAATAAGATGTTTAGAAAGTGAAAGCAGAAGGTACAAAAAGTGCAACCCCTTTTCCTCTTCATGTTCTTGGTTTGTGAGTAAAATTCTCATTCAACTGTGCGGCATAAGTTGTTGCTATTGGGAAGCATCTTCTGGACCCCAACCGATGGTCGCTGGCGGGGGAGCCCAGCTTCAAATAGTGTGAAAACCATTTGCATCACACTACTCCACGACTGCTGATTATAGCAATGATATTCGGGAAATGATTGCAGGTCCGTGGTCTTCTCTGGAGCTGTTAGGAAAAAGAGCCCATCATTTTTCTTCCTGGTGTGTCGTTTTGCAGGCTTTTAGTCGGGCAGAGCCGTTATCTGGGCGTCGGTATGAGGAGACAGCACTGCAGGAACGACGGTCCCAAAGCCCCCGTGTGGAATAGGTAGTATTCTAAAGCGGCGTACTTGGTACCTTAAGGCTGATGCTGAGGATGATTAAGGTTAAGCGTTATCGTTTAACCACTGTTAAAAACTTCCCTCGTTGGAACCAGCCATGTGATTACCCCAGATCATTGCTTGACAAGCATTGCTCAGGTTGACTTGAAATAGCAAGAGTATTCATCCAGTACTGTGCTGTAGCAAGCAAATTTATTTTTTTTTGGGGGGGGGGGGAAGGGGGGTTGGATGTCGAATTTGAAAATGTCGAACACAATCCATCTCTCCTACCAACCACCTTATAGAACATAAAAGTGACTCTTTTTCCCAACCCACCAAACAATCCAGCCTAGTGTTTCAACGAGTTCTTGACATTACTAAGGAGACAAGATTTCCAAAAATTGGATATTTTTCAAAAATATCTGGGCCCAGAGAAAGTCTATTGACTATAATAACAGAGCAAAAAATGAAGTGAAGTTGATTTGCACATTAACAAAATGGGTGTTGCTGTAGTGACAGAAAGGAATTTATCTGCACTGTTTTAATTGTGTACATGGCACACTAACATACTCTCTTTTATTAGTGGGCCGTGTTGTGCAGTAATGAATTGGTGGCATTACAAATCATCTTTGGTGAACCTTTTGAAAAGTCATTTTCAAGAACCATTCTCTCCGATAAAACAATTTGCTCCCACAATGAGATCAATTTTATCATTCATTTCACTATACACGTGCAAGAGCATCAAGGGATTTAATTAGGTGTCAGTCATTGTCTATTGAAAACGTCTTGGCAAATCAAGAGCAGAAAACATCTTTCGCCTACAGCATTTGTTCCAAATGCAATGATGAGCAGTTTACCAATTTTGACAAATTCTCCCAATAAAGACTTTTGAGCTGAAAAGAGGGACCTGAAAATTTTTAGCATGTCAAGTACATCGATAGGACCAAGATTAATGCTTGGAGTCTTAGCTACTGCTGAATGTAGGATACATAAATGAGTCTAGGCTATACCCAACCAAACCATTACCATACATATCCAGCACAACATAATCAAGGATAGCTTCCAGAAGAAGTTTTTGAATAGCAACATAGAATTTCAAATCAGGTTGATCAAACTATTCTCGAATAGCTTCAAAGTACATTCTTTGCTACATCTCCTTAGGAGTGTTGTCATGAAAACAGTTTTAGTGATGCTTTAGTGTTCTGCTACGTCTTTAACAATGAGAATGCTTTCCATTTTTGTGACCTTAATTTTTTACTTTAAAAATTACTGAAAAGGCTTAAGCCCACCTGCCCCATGGTTGCTATGGCACTGAAATAAAAATGGGAAAGCCACCCTGCAGGTTTGGTCAGGGTGAATAAAGCGCTTTATCTAAAGGGACAGCGAAAACTTTGAATACTAAAGTGTGCTTCAACTTTTCAACGAAGTTTGATAAAAATTTAATATCTCAAGAGTGGAGAATTACAACTGCACCACTGTTAAGGAGGGGGATTTGAACTCTATACAAAAACGTGTAAATTGGCAACCGACTTACTTTTAACCGCATTTACTTTTCAGTGTCCTTTTAGTGTTGGTGTCAACTTTCTACAGTTAAACATAATAAACATAATTATTAGTAATAATAACCCAAGAAAGACAGCAGACATTGACAATGGACCATTGTAGCAGATGGTTGAGACGAGATCTTGGAAACAGAAAAGAGGACTGGTGGAACATGGTGGCAAGGGCTAGTTACTGTACCATTGATGATCTTGGCTGTAGCATGGGCAAAGCAGTATGGTTTAATCAGAGAAGATGTAATTTGGTATGCGCAACGATGAGAAAGCGGGGCCGGTTTTGAAAATTAATGAGCAAAGCTGATTTATGTGAATATATGCATATGTGAAGTGCAGCAAACCGTACTAATGGACAGCGAGTGCATTATTCAGAGTTATTTCTGACTTTATTCAAGACAAGAAACCACAAGTTGAATCGTTTTATATGTAGTCGAGTTTTTGCTTGTTGCCTTTTAATTCATAAAATTTGACAGTAAAATTTCATTAGGCTACATGTAGTAATTATTTCATCAACTATGTGAAAAATTTATTTTTTGCAAACTTCAAATTTATTTTTGTCTCAATGCATAAATTTGGATACTCACTTACGGGAAGGCATATCCAAATCAATTACAATGTGTACCACAAATCTTAGAAACAAATGATCACAACAAAAAAAAAGTTACCAATATAAAAGCTCAGGATTATTCCAGTCCTTATCATGTTGACAAAACAGAAAATAAGAAGTTCTTATTATACAGCCAATCATTTAACATAACAAATAATCATGATTATCAACCTTGTGATGTTTCAACATATCAACAAAACAGACAGTGTCCTTTACTATCCCTCCAATTGAACTCATACTCAAATTAATGAAGTGGATATTATCATTTTCTGCAAGATTTTTGCAAAGGGCTTTATATTTGTTCGATTTTCTCTGACAATTTAAATTAAGATTTGTTTCAAATCCAACAGTTAATTCCAGTATACCCAGTGAATTACTGCATGAATCTAAATATCAGGATGCAGGCTATCTCCAGATATCAAACTTGGTGATAAGAAACCATCAATGTGGCAATATATTTTTAGATCTTCATTTGAAGATAGAAGAAACTGGGCAATGATTTTTAAACCTGAATCATATCACCACTTGTAAAGTCCTTGATTCAAGCATACAGGACATCTAGAAACCAAATGTTACAAAGTTTGAGAATTGAGACATGAGAAGCATAAAGGATTGTCTACTTTTTTCCAAAGAGAAAGATATTTAAGGTAGGGAGACTATTGTTCAAGTAACGAATAGTGAAGTTATAGATATTGCAAGGTAAGAGACTTGGTAACACATAAGTGGTTACAAGCACAAAGATTGATCATTGCCTTAAAAACTAAACCTTGTAATGTTAATGTATTGAGAACATTAGATTCTTTCTGATCGTGAAATTCTTTGACTACTGATTTAGTATTTTGAAACCAGTCATACCGATTAGCAAATGTAGTAGCATCAAATACATTGCAAATATCAGGGTCATTTGTATTTTTAAGTTTTTTTCTTATAATTACTTGACATTGTGCAAATTTAGTAGATATATAGACTAAATAATAATAAAATTATAATAATCATAATAATAAAATAATCATCATCATAGTTACTAATAGTGTAAGTATATGCTGTCATTAAACCAAAGTTTTGCTTACTTTAAGAAGTTAAAACAATCAATTTCAAAACTGCCACAAAACTGGCACAATTTTTGACTGAATTCTTCCATTGTATTCTGTATTCCACAATACAATTTAAAGACGCAACAAGTGACAATTCAGATAGCATTCCTGCAAATTCGACCATATATATCCTTCACAAATCCAAAGTCTAGTTGTCCACACAAACAACAGTTATACAGAATATTGTAAGCAATGAAATAATCAATAATCAAGTTTATGTGGTCGTTACAGTGATGCGAAAGCCATGGATTTTGAAGCCTCCAATTTTCTACGTTTGCAGACTCTGCTGCAGTCTTTTACAATAAATTTTTGAAGCCACCAAAAGGATTTAGATTAGTGCATGCAACTCCAGGAAGATGGAAAAGCTCACAACCCAAGCCAATGCCTATATAGCTCCATTGGTAAAGAATCTGCATTATAAGAAGAAGGGGTTGCCTTCAACACATTGTAAGTATCCATCTATGCTTACTAGGGTTATTCTCAATTTAAAAATTTTTGAAATCAAAGAAACAACCACCCAGATAGGATCACTGGTGCTAAAAACTCACTCATAAAAATTTCAGCCCCATAGGACAACATATTCAACTCCCTCAAAGCAAATTTGGGTCCAAATGAACAATTAGGAGGAATAACTGGGTTGATTTCAAGCATTTCAAGATTCCCTCCAAGACACTGAACATGGCCATGTCAGCCATTTTCTTCAGCAAAAACATTTTAGATTTTGGCTTCGAGGGAATCAAAAATCTTATCCTATGGAGATGAAATCTTTTCTGAGTTTATAGCAGCAGCAATCCTATCTGAGGGGGTTGCTTCTTTGCTTTCCAATATTGAGAAAAACCCTAATACTCATGTTCTCTCTGCAGTCAGCACTTAGTGGTACAAAGATGAGTTTAACCTTGCCAAAGACAATAACTAGAGACAAGTAACACAACAAACAAAAAGGTTTTTACCTAATTATACAAATGAAATTTCAAATCAGCCATATCAGAACCAAAACAGAGCATAAACAGCCGTTTTTCGTTATTACAGTGGATGAATCATATTTACAAAACTCATTGTTTACATTTCCAAATCTAACATTGTAATGCATCTTCATGCAAATATCACTTCTACTATAGCAATGATTCCAAAGCAACCAAAAACCAGTCACATTTTCATTTAAATGCTGCCACAAGGCAAGGTCATAGCCAGTACATATATTACAAATATTATTACCATTCTTATACACAGGTGTGGAAAGATCACCTAAAATGTCAAGGTTCAAAATTCAGTTGTGGATTATTTTCTACTTTAAAACTGTGATTACGTTAACCTTCATCCTATAAACCAATGTTGGCCTAATAATAATAGGTTGTTTTCAGTTTATGACAGACATCAAAAGAGGCAAAGGTGCATCCTTTACAATGTCTTTGGCCTTGCTTGTAACAACTAACTTCACAACTTCAAAAACCTTTATCGTCATTCTCATTGTCTTCTTTAAGGCCTTATTTTTAAACTTGGAATATAAATGGCTAATTCTGTGATTATCTTTTGCCACTTCCAGAGACGAAGGCAAATAACCATCATACATTACACTTCCATTAGATACATTCCAATCTTTTCCTAAACATGTGCCTTCCTTAAACCTAGTAAAACATTATCTTCCCATACATAAGAAAGGGCAGTGTATACTAGTAAACTGTTTTCTTAAGCAATATTCATTTCTTTACTGTAGAAGACTGCCGCAAATTGATTAGTTAAAAAGCTATACTTCTTGCATTTCATATCAAAGGTAATTCTACACATTTCTTTGACTGGGTTATTACACTGCCAGGTATACCCTCTAGAAGAAGCATTTCCAGGTAACATCTGCACCAGTAAAAGTATGAATCAAGTTATCATAGGTAAGGACTGCGAACACATTCTTCAGGCAAACAAAATGGCTGTCATTAGTTGCTTTGGACAGAATGACCACAATCACAAAAATGTTGCTCAGCAAATTGCTATAAATAACACACTACTGACAAATATTTGTAAGTAAAATGCCTTGCATTAACTTGTATCAGATTTCCGTTCAAATAATCCTAGAGTATTAACTTTAAAAACTGCAATAAAGGACATCAAACTGCCACCTCAAAGTGACCATCAATCTGTCTATAATGAGGGCCAGTTTTAATGTGATTCAAGTAACACTATGGTTATTACTATTTTGGGGTATTTCCCTTGTGTTTTCAAAGTTACTGGGTTCTTCAAATAGCACTGTTCCTTTACTTTGAAGGGCCTTCTCAATATAGCTTTGCTGTACTGGTTTGTGTTTTAGTGCTATTATTGCTTCATTGATCTTGAACCATCTCTGGTGCTTCCTTTCCACTAATGGAAAATAAAACAAATACACTACTATATGAACTATTTAATAACCCCGACAAGGCATACAGTTGTCATGTCCCAAAAATGCATAAATATAACCATATGTCATTGTCTTTGGATGGATTATAGTCAATAAGTTATGGAAATATAATGTAGAAAAAGTATTGTGGAGATGGATTACTCAAAGTCTTGATTTCTTAGAATGTATATATATATAAAATTCAACTGACGTAGATGGTTAAGTTAACTCCTTTTCTTTTTCCACTTGTTCATAACCATATATATATATATATATATATATATATATATATAATAGGTC
>JANTCA010001923.1:0-11685 GCA_024741275.1 Chironex yamaguchii | reverse complement strand
TGGTTGGTTGCTTGGCTGGCTGGCTGGTTGGTTGGTTGGTTGGTTGGTTGCTTGGCTGGCTGGTTGGTTGGTTGGTTAGGTGGTTGGTTGGTTGGTTGGTTAGGTAGTTAGTTAGGTAGTTAGTTACGTAGGTAGTTAGGTAGTTGTCTTTAGTTATGTTAATTAATTTATCAATTTATTAATCTTTTATTTACAGTCTTCGTCCTTGGGATCCATGCACAGATATGTTGCAATATGAACATAAAGGTGTCATTAAGACACAGACACGGCACGTAACACCCAACGTGCAGAGAACTGGCAGTGTACCTAATGTGTCCAGCATTCCATCAAGCGGCGGCGGAGATGTGCTTGACCCAAATCTTCGCCTTCCAACCATCATTGAACCATCAGAATCCGAAATGGGATCACGGCAAGGCTCAGTCGAATTTGACAGGTACCATCCGCTTTCTTCACAAGCTTACACTGCATATTCACGACTTAAATTATTCTGTGTACTACTCTAAACTTTGATCTGCACTCCATGGCCCTGCTCTTCTTTGCACGCCACTCTTATTCTCTACATAAGATGTAATCCACTCTTCGCGTATTCATGTATCCACCCCTCGGTTACTTATGTTACCCGCTACTTTCCTTTTTTATTCTGTCCATCCCTCAACCATTCTATCCACTCCTCACTTATCCATTCCTTATAACGTCTTGCTTATCTGTTCTATTATTTCCTTTCTAATCCATTCTATCCACTTTTGATTATCAATCTTACCCTCTCTTCTGTTCATATGACCAACTCTCGTATATCCATCCAGTCCTCTCTTACTTGAGCTTCCACTCCTCAATCCATCGTTTCCTGTCCGTTCCATCTACTCCTGACTTTTTTATCCTATCAAGTCCTCTCGCCTCCTATTCTTGTGACCCACTCCTCTTGCATCCATCTTAACTTTTCTCCTCCTACTCTTGGGATCTAATCCTCTTGCATCCATCTTAACTTATCTCCTTCTACTCTTGGGATCCACTCATCATACATCCGTCCTAACTTCTCTCTTCCTACTCTTGGGATCCACTCATCATACATCCGTCCTAACTTCTCTCTTCCTACTCTTGGGATCCACTCCTCTTATATCCATCTTAACTTCTCTTCTCCTACTCTTGGGATCCACTCCTCTTACATCCATCTTAACTTCTCTCCTTCTACTCTTGTGATCCACTCCTCACATATCCATCTTAACTTCTCTCCTCCTATTCTTGTGATCCACTCCTCACATATCCATCTTAACTTCTCTTCTCCTACTCTTGTGATCCACTCCTCTTACATCCATCTTAACTTCTCTCCTTCTACTCTTGTGATCCACTCCTCACATATCCATCTTAACTTCTCTCCTCCTATTCTTGTGATCCACTCCTCACATATCCATCTTAACTTCTTTTCACCTACTTGTATGATCCACTCCTCTTACATCCATCTTAACTTCTCTCCTTCTACTTTTGTGATCCACTCCTCATATATCCATCTTAACCTCTCTCCTCCTATTCTTGTGATCCACTCCTCATATATCCATCTTAACCTCTCTCCTCCTATTCTTGGGATCCACTCCTCAATATCCATCTTAACGTCTTTTCACCTACTTGTATGATCCACTCCTTATTTTTCAGGCCATGTCTTGTCCTCCATTCTTTGTATCAAATGTGCTCTGATTTCTTTTTTAGTAACGTTCCCAATAGTAGTGATGATGACTCGTTACCAAGACGACGGACATCGAATTCTACGTCATTGCTGATCAAAACGTTTGAGGCATCGGTGAAAACATTAGCAGACACTCAAGCTGAGCAAAAGCAAATGCTGACTACAATTCGCTCGGATATTCGCCGTTTGAAGGGATCGCTAGAAAATTCTGTAGGTTTACAAGTTCGTGACTGGATTTTTATTGGAATATTGCTATTGGGTCAAATTATTCTCCAATATTTCTTAAACAAGCGTCGTTAAAGCAAATTATATTGGACGCCATTAGGGACGTAGACCGATGCTATCACAGGAGAGCCCCAGAGGTGGAGTGACACTGAGGAATTACCCCACCACCACCACCACCACCACCCCCTATTGCCTGGGGATTGCCTGAGGCTTTTAATATGGTCTCTTTTTTCTGTGGTGTTGATCAAAACATACAAAACTCGAGAATGTCAACGTGTTAAAACAAAAATGTGGTAGGAAAGATTTTCGCTAGGGAAGTTTTGGGACACGCTTTTTTCGGACACGATGTTTTTTCGCACACGATGTTTTTTAGGACACGATGTTTTTCGGACAGAGCTTGAAGAAATTGCCTACGCTTGAAAATGAGTTCAACGTTGTAATAAAACTTTCCGATTGGCATATTGGCATATTGGCATATTGGCATATTATCAAGGGTTTTATACCACATTTTTTAGACCTATCTTTTTTAGCAGATTTTTGCCCATACTGATTGTCGGTAATGGCAACCAGTATCATAAGATTTGCGATAAAAGGGTGATAAAGCCATCTTTTTGGTTGGTGTACTGCGAGGGCTATATACCGAGCTTTCAAATATTGTTATTACATGTCAAATACACCCTTAAGAAATTATGCAATTTTGCATGGTCATTTATCTCAAATAACGTAAAAATTTAAGCGAAAATCAAAAGTTTTCCAACAGCGCATTTCTGAAACAATTAAAATTTTCCATGCCAAGCTTATATCAGCTAACTTCTATGAATCGAATTTCTTGCAAAATAATTTAAAGCTCTTTTTGTATGCCACGTGTTTAATATACAATAATTATGGTGAATGGGATTCCTCAAGGCTTCACACTGTGGCTCTTGTGTTCTAACTTTGATCTTGCGACAGATACTGTAAGGCAATTTGACGAAACGGATCAATACATACCGAATCAAAGTAACAAGTTAATTCTTGTATAATACCTTAATTTAATGAGTAGCCAATTTTTCCCTAATACACACTATTTCTTATTAGTTCTGAATGTAATTTGGTCATGCGTGATCTAAAAATAGTATACAATAGGGGTGATGATCGGTAAGGGGGTTTCTAGCCCCCGACCAGTTGCAGGGAGGGGATAATAGATCATTCCCGGGAGACGTCAGAAAATATCTGGGAAAATGTGCTTGAAATTTAAGTAAAATCTCTTTGTTTATGAAATATTTTGGTTGCATTGTTTTGCCCTTGAAAAGGGACTGTATTCTGCTAAGAAGTGGCTTACTTGTTGGCTTTTTAATTATTGCTTCATTGTACCATTTTTTAAATAGACAATCTAGGTTTCATCTGGGATATTCAAGTAGGTTTTATCTGGACTTATGTCTAAGGTAGGGAACGAAACAAAAATTCATGGATGGATTTTTCACTTCTTTAAAAGGGTGGTCAAGTTACAAACTTTATATTTTATTAATCGTATACTAGCCCAATGACGTAACATCAACTTATATAGAACTTTAGTTTACGCTTTATTTTTGCTGATATTTCTGGAAAGCATTGCTGAACTGGATAACAAGGCCTTGTATTGTCAAACCAGATAACAAGACCTTGTATTGTCGAACCGGATAACAAGACCTTGTATTGTCAAACCGGATAACAAGACCTTGTATTGTCGAACCGGATAACAAGGCCTTGTATTGTCAAACCGGATAACAAGGCCTTGTATTGCTGAACTGGATAACAAGGCCTTGTATTGCTGAACTGGATAACAAGGCCTTGTATTGCTGAACTGGATAACAAGGCCTTGTATTGCTGAACCGGATAACAAGGCCTTGTATTGTCGAACCGGATAACAAGACCTTGTATTGTCGAACCCGATAACAAGGCCTTGTATTGTCGAACCGGAGAACAAGGCTTTATATTGCCGGACTGGATAACAAGGCCTTTTATTGCCGAACCGAATACAAAAGCCTGATATTGCCAGACCAGATAACAAGGCCTTGTATTGGCGAACTGGATAACAAGACCTTGTATTACTGGACTGGATAACAAGGCCTTGTATTGTCGAACCAGATAACAAGACCTTGTGTTGTCAAACCGGATAACAAGGCCTTGTATTGTCGAACCGGATAACAAGACCTTGTATTGTCGAACCCGATAACAAGGCCTTGTATTGTCGAACCGGAGAACAAGGCTTTATATTGCCGGACTGGATAACAAGGCCTTTTATTGCCGAACCGAATACAAAAGCCTGATATTGCCAGACCAGATAACAAGGCCTTGTATTGGCGAACTGGATAACAAGACCTTGTATTACTGGACTGGATAACAAGGCCTTGTATTGTCGAACCGGATAACAAGACCTTGTATTGTCGAACCGGATAACAAGACTTTGTATTGCCGGACAGGATGACAAGGCTTTGTATTGCCAGACCGCATAACAAGGCGTTGTATTGCTGAACCGAATACAAAAGCCTGATATTGCCAGACCGGATAACAAGGCCTTGTATTGTCGAACCGGATAACAAGGCCTTGTATTGTCGAACCGGATAACAAGACTTTGTATTGCCGGACAGGATGACAAGGCTTTGTATTGCCAGACCGCATAACAAGGCGTTGTATTGCTGAACCGAATACAAAAGCCTGATATTGCCAGACCGGATAACAAGGCCTTGTATTACCGACCCGTATAACAAGGCTTTGTATTACCAACCCGGATGACAAGACCTTGTATCGCCGGACCGAATGAAAAGGCCTGATATTGCTAGATGGGATAACAAGGCCTTGTATTGCCGGACAGGATGACAAGACCTTGTATCGCAGGAAGTTAGCATAGGGAATCAGAACCCGTTGTATAAGCAGTGGATATGTGGTGTTAATGTGACGGTCTGGGACAATGTTGAGTGCTACATAATGAGCAGTAGTTAGTGCCCGGGATGCCCCGATAAACTTATACGTTAATTGTATAAATTGATCTCTGTAAAGTAACCCTGATCTTTGTTTATGTTTAAAAATTGATTCTTGATATTTGTTTAGCTTTATAAAATTGATTCTTGATATTTGTTTAGCTTTATAAAATTGACTTGATATTTCTTTATCTTTGAAAATTGCCATCATGACAAGGCAGAAACAGCCAGGTTTCCAATTTTTTAAATCGAGTTTAATTTAGCGAAAAATTAAGTGTAAACAAGTGACATAAATCTTAAATTGAACCAAAAAAATGTAATTCATAAGTGTGTATCTGACATGTTAGTGTTGTGGTGTGTAATTTAACTTTAAACTAAGACGGTAGTTTCCGTTAATGTGTAAACAAGCAATTGTAAATGTGTGAGTGACAAAACGTTAATTCTGGCCTGTGTACTGGAAAACCAAAGTAACACTGTAAACAGAATTCAGTTTAATTTCCTTGATACAGTATCAGGTGTATCCTCAATGGCCTTTTGGCGAAAGACGTGTAAACTAATTTCTACGCCCAGGTCCCATAGTTTTTGAATTAAATATTAAGTAAGTGTAAACGAGCTGGCTCAAATTTACGAAAAGCCTGAATACCTATGATTCAATGTGTCGGTTGTTAATGGTAAATGAGTGGTATCTAACCTCCGATTACAAACTAGTGGGTATTTGCTCTGAACTACGCACACCCGGACAGACTGACAGACAGACAGGGTTAAATGAATAAAAATTAAAAAAATGGTCTTTGAGGCCGTCTGCTTTATATGGATGGTAGGTAGTTTCCTACTACGAGACTCAAGTTTTGGCTCAGGGCAAGCATGAAAATATAACTGTAAACAGTATATTTAAACCAGGATTACCTAATTCCACCGCGTCATTATTGCCCCTTGTGCGTCATGCCTAAAACGAATATCTGAAAAGTTTGGACACATTCACATGAGCAAACTGTGTCCGATCTTTCAGGGATGTATGCCCCGTACACAGGTGCCAGATGTGCAAAATGTTTGGTTGCAAACAGCTATTAATGATGAAAATTCTTGACAACACAGCTATGACGCCAATCCTCAGGACATCCCGATCCCTGTCAACTCGGACGTCCGCACTGAAGAAGTATAACATAGCTGTACCAGATCACATCTAGTAGCCTGATGATGGGAGAAGTATCTCTCGAAACGTAGCTCTTAAAAGGCATACAATTCATGTCATGATAAAGCTCCTGTCTCCATAGGTATTAATGAATTTGCAGTTTACTCTTTAAATAAATTTCATTTAAATTTTGTCGAATGAAGATATGGTACAACCCGGATAGCCCATGCCTTATCAAGGGGGCAGGGGAGTGGGGTCGACCCTGGAGCCTCCACTTTTTAAATCCTAAGATGTGTTTCAAATGCAGTTAAAGTTTGCCCCTTTTTTAATCTGATCGTTGTAAATGTAACTTCTATGTTGATCCGTAATATCAAATTCGCAAATTATTGCTTCGTAGCAGGTGTAATAAGAAATGTATTTTCATAAGTGTTGTCATGATTTTGTGTTTGGCTGTGCATGTTATCAGGAAACATTATTCTCATATCTCCCACCTTACTGCGGCATCTTCCCCTGCTCCCCACCTGGCTTCGACTAAGAACTTCAACTAACAGGAAAATTACTGACAAATTTTATTGACAGAAACTGTGTACCGAGCTTGTATTATTTGATCTCATTTATTACAAATAAATGTAGTGATATTTATAATTAACTTGCTTTCTGATAATCTCTTTTTATTATCATTAAAGAATACAAGAAAAGAAATTAGAAAATTTGAATGAAATTACAAATGTTAAGATAACATTGTATCGTTTCCTTTCTTGTTGATTTCATTGTCTTTAATCTTCCACTTTCATGCGACGCGCTCTTGGACAAGAAATCCAATAGATGCGCGAAAGCTGCCGATTTACGATCCCCGTGAAATTTTGATGGCAACATTTGAACAAGGTCGGATGACGTAAGTGGCTGGACACAGTACCGTTTGTTTGTTTGTCTGTCAGTTTGTTTGTCTGTTTGTTTGTTTGTTTGTCTGTCAGTTTGTTTGTCTGTCTGTCAGCTTGTTTGCCTGTTAGTTTGTCTGTTTGTTTGTCTCTTTGTTAACAACATAACTCGACAAGGTATGGATGGATTTTGACGACATTATCAGGATAGGTCAGAAATGGGTTAATTCAGAACTGATTAAATGTTGTGGGTGATTCGGATCACATCCTGGTTTCCGAATCACTTTTTTGGTAATGAAGCCTATATTTCTATGCTGTGGGGAAAATCCTGCTACTATCTTAGGGTAGCTTAATGAACAATTTGTTCAGCATGTCTGAATAATCACCCTCGCTTGTTGCAGGTTTACGTTGGTGAGGAGTGCCTCTAGTTATATGAATCATCACTTCTTAGCCCTTTATCCTGTTTCTTCATTGCATTGGATGGGTGCTAGGACGTACGATAATGAGTGTCCTCCAGTTTAGTAAGTAGTGCGTTCAAGTCCCATTGCGGTTCGATGGGGTGCCACTCTTACTTGTAAGGGTCGTAATATATGAAAATTTTTAAGGAGACAGACACCATGGGTCTAGGATTAAGCTCCAGTTGTGTATGGAGGGAATACGTTCTCGCTAATGCACCAAATTGACTCGTAGTGGGTGCTGGACAGTCTTCATTGCGGCTGGAAACATCCCTCTGTTTTGACCATGATGACACCAGGAAGTAATATGTAGTGCCTATTAATCGAAGTTTTATAGCACTTTTTGGCAAATGAGAACACAAGAGAGTAAAATATGTCACAGTACAGTTCAAACAAGCAGAATAGTGTAGTGTAGTAAAATATGCTATGATGTAGATCAGTATAGTATTGTGTCGAGTATTAGTGTGATATAACAGTACCTTGTAATCTAGCATAGTATAGTATATTATACTTAACTACAGTAAAGCATAGTATAGCATAGTATGGTATATTATAGTATAGTATAGTATAGCATAATACCGTATAGGATAGTATAATATAGTATAGTAATGGTATAACATAGTACAGTATAGCATAGTATAGAATAGTATAATATAGTATAGCATAGTATACTATAGGATAGTATAATATAGTATAGTAATAGTATAGCATAGTACATTATAGCATAGTATAGTAATGTATAGCATAGTATAGTAATGTATAGCTAAGTATGGCATAGTATAGTATAGGATTATGTAGTGTTAGTATAGTAAAATATAGTATAGCACGGTGTAGTATAATGTACACGTCATTGTGTGTAGCACTGCATGGCATAAGGCAGTAGCGTGTTATATATGTACTATAGCATAGCGTTGTACAGTACAGTATAACATAGTATAGTATTATATTACGTAATTTTAGTATTACAACGTAATACGCTCTAGTACAGTAGAGCATAGTGTAGTGCAGTATAATTCAGTATAGTAAAGTTTATAAGCTTTAAACTGCCAAGCGAAAGGATATCTTGAAATAAGGCATTTTATGAACTGCTTGACAACCTCTCTAAATTGCACGTGAGATTCCTTGAAAACAACCAGAACATCTCCGAGTAATAATTTCTCTTTCCTGTGTAAATATCTTCTTATCTGATCCTTTGTTGTAATCAACACCTAACTTGGAGAAAGAACATTAATCTATTTGTCTGTACTATGTGTAATAGAAGTGACGAACATCTTTTTACAATAATTAGCCTTACTGATGGAGTTGTTTGTTGCTATCATGCCAGAATGTGACCTCCAACGGCAAAATCTTTTGCCTTGTTGATGCTAAAATGGTAAGGCTTTGTATATAAACAGCAGTCAGCCTGGATTAAAAAGCGAGAGGTTTAAATACACAAATAAGATTGATAACTTAAGAATTGGTCCTATGGCTACCAACGTATGGTATTTGATATTCTGCTGTTGGAAATGGGAAGCAAATAGTTTTGTTAATCTATTTCAGTGTATTGTGGCGCATATTGATGGCAAGGAAATAAATGGACAACTTGAATCAATTTATATTATCTTGCTCAATTATAAATAAACCCAGCACCAGTCTTGAAAGAAAAATGTTAATAAGATCTGTAGTGCGCATGTGGAACTATACACTAGTTTCGACACCAGAATAGTGAAGGGGTCTGAAGCCTAGCTCCGAGAAAGTATTCTTAGAAAGAGCACCTTTAACTACACATGGTAACTTTCACCTGTTGTGAGTGGTAAGACATGTGACTTCTAATAGTGAGGAGTGGACCCATCCTTCCCCCCGACAGGGAAAAATCAAATTTAAGAACGTGAACAAATATGAACACTTTATTCTATCACAACTCCTGTTCCACCTACACGCTTTTCTTGCACATAGATATATGCAAGAATTATTTTATACCTTTATAAAATCTTTTTAAAAATGATTAATTTCATTGATAAATGGCAGGTAGAAAGGTAGTCTTCATTGACATGAGCTTAAACCCGCGTCCATCTGTCGAATCTGTCGAGCTACCAGATTCTTTTGTATCTTATACCTCTTCGACAGAGTGACGGGCTCGAATCCTCACTAAGATAGTTGACATTAACACTCTATGCTCATGTAAAGGGTTTAGGTTCGAATCACCGTCAATGCCATGATTTCGCTCCCGTTTTAGCTTAGTAGCAAGTGAGCTGATAAGAGTTGCCTCCCATTTAACATAGAACGGGGTCAATGTACTGCATTTTTACGTCGCTTTCACTCTTAGGTAACCTAGTGTCTATTCGAAATAACTGTTCGATATGGTACAGGTGCGAATCCCAGTCAACGAATTGAATTTCGTACTCGCTCCTATGTCCGGTGGAGGGTGTAAAAGTAGAAAAACCCGCCTATTCTTCAACTGAGTACAGGTTCGAATCCCATTGATAACCACCATAGGGCAACATTTACTAGAAAATTCAGAATGCACCAAAATGGATAAGGACGAGAATTTTCGGATAATTGGCACAGCTAGATCGTCCTTTCATCTAGGTGTATTGGAATCTGTCTACATTGAAACAAGAAAACCAATACTGTGTAGGCAGAGAGAGTTCGTTTTTGCACTTTGGCTCTTCCAATAATGTTTTGTTTCTTCATTTTCTCCTTCTTTGTTTCCTTTCTTGTCTAGGATTGGCTAGTTTTGATACATGTTTATTATAAACAGGTTGCCATAAACATATACTCTCCTTTCTGATGTTTCATACTCTGAAGAGTGTCAGCCAAAAACAGCTTTTAAGTATGATTTTAGCGCAATGTCGCAAATTTTCATGGCGATTTTCTAGTTTGTACGACAAAATTATTGTCCTTCTTACTAAATGAGTCAATATACAGGCCAAGTCAAGCTTTCATTCTTTTACGATTAGAACTACTAAATATAGTCAGCATTACTGTTTTGTTATTTTATATACCTCTCCTATGAAATTCCTATGCAAGCCCATCAAGGCCCCGCTCAAGCCCCGGGACTATAAATAACACAAGCATTCAATTGGTTGTGGATTTCAGAATTTTAAACTCCACACAAAATCAAGCTTAAATTTTGCCACTACTGAAACCGCATTGCATATGCATATTCAATAACAATATAAAGGTTGATAACATGAGCGAATCAAATGCCAAACAATTACATAAACTTTGTAAATAAACAAACCCTTCAAAAGTTTCATGATTGTGGGTCCAACAAGCGTCTTGATTTAAATTGTCTAGGATTAGAAAACTTTTTTTTCGGGCCCTTGTTGAGACCCGTGCCCTGAGAATTTACATTGGCTACTCTCCTCTCGACTGTACTATTCCTATGGAAGATTCTTGCTTTTCTGAGCACTACGATTTGAAAGATGTATATGTAACATCAATTGTCGTCTCTCTAGTGAAATCATATGCCTCCTTCTCCCTTGCCTTTGAGTGCCTTTCTGACCATAGTCAGTAGGACACGATGGAAAAAACCGCATCAAGTATTTAGACATGTATTTTGCGTAAGACGTTATCCTCGAGATTATAGAATACAAAGTTATCGTGGGTTTAGAATTGCGTTGCGGAAAACAGAACGATAAACTAAGGGCAAGACTCGATTTGGCTTAAATTGAAGCTTTATTGGGAACCTGTCGGTGTAAAAGGGCGAGGCCATGGGCAATGGGCCCTTTTCGTTCCTCCTTAAAGTGGTACAAACCAAAACATGACAGCTTAAGTTCGACTCTGAGAAACAACGTCTCTGTAGTTCAAGGTTCAGTAGACGACCTCCTAGCTAAAAAGTAATTTATCTATTGATTTAATCGTAGATCTATTAATTGATTGATAGATACATGAATTAATTGGTCTGTAACTAGTAAGCAAGTAAATAAATGACATATCAATCTAATAACTGATTGATAGATTAATTAAATTATTAATTAATTGATAGATTGACTTAATTAAATTATAAATTAACTTATAAACTAATATAATTATTTTCTAGATCAAATTTATTAATTGTTAGATCCATAACTGTTCGAAAGATTAATCAATGAAATAAGTAAGCAATTAAGGAACAAGAGAAGTAACCAAGTAAGTAATTAAGTAATTGTCAAAATACCTAAGTTAGTAAGTAATTATGCAACTTTTCAAGTAATTCGTTAGATTTGCAAGTAATTAAATAGCTTGTAAGTGATTAAGTAACTTTGTAAGTAATTGAGTATTTAATAAGATAATTAAGCACATTAGTGAGTAGATTGATATGTAAGCACTTAAGACTAAAGAAATTTGACAGGTTTTGGAGAATAACAGCTCAGGACAGAAGGAGGTGACAGGAGCAGAGAGAGGCCTTTGCCCA
>JANTCA010001922.1:0-11685 GCA_024741275.1 Chironex yamaguchii | reverse complement strand
TCTGTTTCTCTTTAACCACTTTTGGAGTTCAGCAAGCAAATCATCATACCCCCAGTTCTCCCAGTTATCATCATTACGTGTAAGGTCAGCCTTAACCTGTGGTAATTTCTCGAGACTAGACAATACTAAACCTCCTATCTTCTGTTCTGCACCAAGTGCTCTCAACGCCTCATAATTTATAGAGAGTTTATCATCAAATACTTTCACTTTATGGTACTTTGTCCCATACACAAAATCCATCTCAATTATCTCTTTCGTATGAGCGTTGATTACAGTCTGCTCCTGGCCAAACTCTTGCTTTAGGAGCTTTCATGCCCTATCATACCCTTCGTTAGTATTTGGAATATTCCCAATAAGTTCCTTACACAGGCCTTTCTTTAACTCTAGCAAATAAGCAAATTTTACAGTTTTACTTACAGGCTGCTTATCCACTTGGGCCAACCAAATTGGTTGGAAAATCTTATCCAGTCTTTGCTCGTACCTTGGAATGGGGCTATGCTGAGCTTGTGCAGTTTGGCATTCTTGCTCCTCATCTCAACTTCGATCTCTAGCTCTATTCTTTTGGTTTCTAGGATTATTTCCAGATGTTCTCTCCACGCTGCTCTTTCCTGTTCCAGCTTCCATGCAAACGTTTCTGCGTCACGTTGGTGGGCTTCACGTCTGGCGTCCTCCTGCTTTTTCCTTTCTTCTTCTAGCAGTTCGGTGTGTGTTCGGCTTGCATCAGCTTCTTGTTTCCTCTGGACGAAAATCTTTGCCTTCTTAAAGTTTTGCACACTGTCTTTTATCGCAATCCTTGTCTGTTCTGTAAAGTTCTGAACCTCGTCCATCTCTTTATCCTCTTCAATCATCAGTTCCGCCATGGACTCCAGAAGTGATTCTAGGCAATTTAATTTAGCAGGCATTGTCATGCTCACGGTCCTTTCCAGCTTCTCGTAATCCGCCTGCTTTTCGTATTGCTTTATCAACATCCCGTAATAATTTATCTTCTTCACCTCCTTTCCTATCGTAACTGAAATGTCGTTTAGTCCTTGTGCTTGAAATTGTGCTCCTTGTTCCATTTTCTTG
Source organism: Chironex yamaguchii (assembly GCA_024741275.1). Lineage (NCBI taxonomy): Eukaryota > Metazoa > Cnidaria > Cubozoa > Chirodropida > Chirodropidae > Chironex > Chironex yamaguchii. Next base: position 10,620 of record JANTCA010001922.1, on the reverse strand, counting down.
GTTAAACACGTCCCTTCGTGGCCGCCACGTTTGTATTGAAAACGATCTGCTCAGAACTGGAGCTGCCGCGCCTCTCTCAGTATTTCACGTACGAACTATACGACTCCTCTTTTGTCATCATTTAATTCTGATTTTATTTTGTGCTACATGATCTTTTATACTAGCGATAATATTTTTAATAGAAAATTTGTCGGAATTTTATTTACAACGAACAGTTTCCAAATTGACGCTTACATACGTCAAGGAGAATATTGCTCCTGGAAAACAACCTAAGAGGAATGTATATCTACGTACATCACTACGTAAACTTTTTTTCATAAACAATCTAAAAGATATTGTAAACAAGTTAGAATATGGGTGTGTCACCCAACTACGGGAAAAGTTTACAACAAAGGCATCCCGGTTGGCTTTTTGAGGCTGGTGATGGTTTTCTGGTTGGATTTGAAGGTTGGGGGCAGGTGTGGATGGGTGATGGGGAGGTGGTTGGGGTTGAGGGTGGTCTTGGTGACCCGATCTGTTGAGGTGAGACTGATGCCAAAGTGACGATGGGAGGATGCTTTGCCGTTTGTGGGGAGATGGGTGGGTCATTGAAGATGATCTGGTTGGAGTTGTTGATCTGGATAACTGGGTAGTAGTTGTTGATATCTGAGAGCTGATGTCGGTTGATCCAGAGGTTGTGGGCATTGATGTCACTAGCAGCGATGCTGTCTTGGATATTAGAGCTGGTTGGAGATTTGGGGGGTGTAGGGGAAGTGGTGGTTGGGTATGCAGCTGCTAGCTGGTGGGATGTAGAGATTGAGTATTGCAAATTTGGAGTTGTTGATTTGGATGGTTGTTCCATGTATTTCTACATGGGGTTGTTCTGTTGGAAGTCCAGTAGGTTGTAGATGCGAGATTCGTGGATGTAGAGCAGCAGGCCACCTCCGTTGTTGGATTTTCTGTCTTGCGGATGGGAGTTTTGGAGGTCTTCGTGAGTTTAGTCTCTTCAATAGTCATGATGAGAATTTGGTTGGGGGACATAAAATCTAATCTGGAGTCTTGATTGGTTGGAGGGTTGGGAGCAGCTGGGGGGGGGATTGAATGTGGAACATTTGAAGCTGGGAATGGTCATTCTTTTGGGATTGATGCATTTCCAATGTACCCATTGAAGGCAGTTTGAACATTGAATACAATCTCTTGGGGCATTAAGGGAGCAGACTGGACAGGGGTAAGGGACTTGGGTGGTGGGACCAGGGTTGGGTTCCGTCACGTTTATATGTCACGCTTAAATTATATTGTACAAGTTGAATTTATATATTGTTTGCTTTCAAGAGTGAAGAAACGTCGTGGAAAAATTTAATGATACATGGAATTCCTCTGGCTTTTGTTCATTCTTGGACAGCACTGTGAAATTTCACTCAGAAATTACTTCCTCCTCACCCCTGCCACTGCCAGAGATGCAAGATTTAACACAGGGCTATTTATTATTAACAGTAAATACCTAAATGCTTTCAGAGATCATCAGCAAGAATTGCACCACAATTTCATTGACTTTAAAAATGCTTTTGATAAAGTTTGGTGCAAGGCTCTCTAGGCCAGAATGAAGAACGATGATATAGCTGTTCATATTTTAGACCTAATTAAACGACTGTATGAGGAAAGTAGTTGCGTTGCTATGAAAGTGGCTTGTGGGAATGGTTTAGAGAAATTGTTGGTGAGTGACAAAGTTGCTTATCAGCAGGATTATTCAATATCTTCCTGGAGCAAGTTATGATGGATGGTGGGAGAATGATAGGAAGTCCTAGATTTGCTGATGATATTAGCTTTGCTGGAAACAGTTATCAAACTAGTTAAATTCCTCAGCAGTTAAATATGGAACGGACGTTAATGATGAGAAGAGTAAGATATGACAACTGGAGAACAAGATCGTTAGAGAAGAGATATCAGGGTCCAAATAAATGGAGAAGAGTTGGAAGCTGTGAATAAGCTGATCTATCTTGGCTCGATAATTTACACTGAGACAACTTGTGAAATGGAGGGCAAACAATGAATAGCAATGCCAACTGCACAGCTGGCTGAATTAAATAAGATCTGGAACAGCTATAACATTTGCACGAGAGTCAAGCTGGATCTGCTACATACAAATAGTCTATAAGTAAATAGTCTTGTATCGATGCGAGGCCAGGACATTCACTGCTAAGCTAAGGTTGAAAGAAGATTAACAGTGTAATTAACAGTGTTTGAGATTGCATATTGCTATTGCAGGTTTCTCAATATTTCCTGAAAAGACCACCACAGAGAGAATGGAAGAAAGAGGGATTTTTAGAAACGGCAAGAAGCAGAAAGCTACAATGACCCCATTTGCAGAAGGACACGATCTTTAGCAAACGCCAAGAATAATAGAGAAGTCGAGGGTATGAGAAGAAGGGGGAGACCTAGAAAGAACTGGGTAGGTGAGTTGAATGTTTAGACCATTACAGTGTTGAGGATTGCGTTAGAGAAGGGAAACTACAAGAGCTATGGAGGAAAAGCATGAATCTAAGTGGCCAAGCTATGAGACATGATTATTGGAAAAACCGAAACCGAACCGAATGTGTCGTGGCCTTAATAAATTGTGGAGCAGATTACTAGTGTGAATCCTAATGTTAGTGCATTTGGTATTGCATGATATAATCGAAAAGGGTTAGTACTCCGCTTCAATATGTCGTTCATTGTAAGGATTGGTCATTGAAAATCTGAGCACGAGAATTATTCAAATGATGATTATTCATATTACTAAAAATACTGACGACCATGAAGCCATTTGCTTCGCTATTTTAAAAGTAAACCTATTTGGAGTGCACTTTGCGTTTACAGTGCTTTGGTGGATATGCATCAAAAGCTCATGATAATTGTTGGAAGTTGACGAGGACATGAAACAGCGTAGTTTTGCATGTGGCTGTGGGCTTAGTCAAATGAGCTCATCTTTATAATCATTCTCTTCTTTATAATCATTGTAATAGATGAATTGAGGACTAAAATCAAATTGAAATGATGGATTTAAAGATGAGCATACATATTTGTTTCAAAACGTATTTTGAAAATTAGAACCATCGGAAAAGATGTTTGTTAATGTTCTTTCCTAAGAAGGTAGTATTTTGTAATCAAATTAGTGTGGACATAGGAGGGATATAATTTAAAATGGTCTGAAGTACCTGACTCTGTGACATGAATCTTTCTCTTGTGGTTTTTTAAATCTGAGTAGTACTGAGAAGTTCCCATGCCAAAAACTAAGCAAGCTGATTAGCTAATAAAAATAAACACTTATGAAAGCAATAATTTTACCAGTGACGGCATAACTACGCTCCTAAAATCCTTTAAATTCCCAGTAGAGTTTTGTTATCAATTAAAAATGTAAAATACAGATAAATGTGTGCAGAAGTGTATACAGAAGTATTCAAATATGCATGCAAATGAGATTCGAAGCCCTAAATGTAATTTGCTGAGGACTACGATTGGGACCTTTGAAAATATTTAGATCGTTATTTTCACATCATCATTATCATCTGCTTTTTGAGGCCCTTTGTCCAGCAGGAGCTGAGCTGGTGCTTCCTCCGACTATGGCCCTTCACCTTTCCCAGTCTCTGGCATCCCTCATATCAACCCTAAGTAGTCACATGTTGGCCACGACGGTTTCCCCCAGGCCTTCCAGTGCATTCATCATGTCACCCATACAGCAGAACGAGTCCACCACATTATACGTGTTGTCATCTACCAGCAGACTGCTTTATGGCTCCTCCGGCAGTGGAACCTCCCTGCCGCAGAATAGTGATAAAAGCAGACGTGACACTCGCCTTGGTATTCTTTGATGTTTTGTCGAGCAGCAGCAAACAATAGAACATGTTTAACCTCGTTTTCATGTTGGTAGGCAGGCAATGAAGGTACCAAGTATCTGACAAGTTATCGCCCCCAGTCCTCTTTATGTTGTTTTCTTTGCTTGACGATGTCTGCGATGCCTGTGATGCATCAGGATTAGCAAATGTCGACCATGGGTTCATTGGCAAATTACTATTCATTCTGCTAGTGTGATAGCTGTTGATTCATAACCAAGTCAAACCTGATGGTGAATATTAAAAGTCCATGATTTTATCTTTTTGTTGTCACTGCAGTTGACAGCACAACAGTAGATGGCAGGTCATGATCGATAACCTACTTTTAATAATATTTTAGATACTTAACTGAATGCCGAGAAAACATTTTGCAAGTCACAGCAAATGTTCTGTTTCCGGAACTTGGAGAACCTTGTTTCCATGTTTTCATGTTTTCCTTGTGCGCGCATGTATCCTGAAAATTTTTAACAGTTAGGGTGCGGAAACAATTAACAAATTTTGTTATGTGCCCTTAATACTTTAATATGTTGTACTTAAAAGCATATGATATGACTTTTTCACTTTGGTTTTCGAAAAGACCAACAGTTTTGGCTGGTACTTATGTGTCTTTGATAAACATGGATCAAAATTAACCAATCATAAACAAGAAATTAAAAGACTGAAATTGGCTAGTTTCGATCCGTATATCTTAGATAAGGTTGCCATATTTCTGTGCTTTTTAGCGCAATGTCGCAAATTTTCAAAGTGGTGCTTAGTTCTTCTCATTTAAGGACATGCCACAAAATCTACTTAGGGTCTTTTTATATCAGCGTGACAAAGTATATGTAGTTTTTACATACCATGTGGGTTTGTTAAGAAATCCTGAGTGGTGATCTTAATGGCTTATCAATATGAAAAAAGATTTTAGGCCATTTATAATCTTTTATAATTGTTAAATGTCTCTGTGCATTCAAACTTTTGCTAATCAGAATGCCTGCTATCAATTGCTGATTAGTAAATATTGTAAATTGCTTGATAGTTAATTAACAAGCAAGAAATCAGTGTTTAAAATGTTCATGTACTAAACATGTAATAAAATGTCTCTATTTGTTGTTTTCTCATCTGAATCTAGGACTTTTCTTGGTATTTGGAACATATTTTTTGCAAAACAATTAAGTCAGTATCTGAGCTCTTCTAATGGCAGTTATAACAGTATACTAAAGCAGTTATAACAGTATACTAATTGATTTGACGACATAAATATAAGTGATAATGAAACTTCATCCAAATAATCCATCTGGCTTTTGCAGTTTGGCTTTATAGAGTGTCCTTTAGCAAGATTTGTCTACATAAACTGCTTTAAGGTATTTTCCAATTCATTTTTAGTCTTTAATTTACAATTTCAAATTCACTTATGTAGGAATGGAATCCACAGGACCAAACATTTCAAGAAAAAATGGAAACTGAAGCCTGAAACCGTTCAAAGGAGAAGATAATTTGTCAAGTGATACGTCAAATGGAAATGAAAGTTGCAGGATATCTTAGCCACATTTCCATGAAAGGATCTTTCAAAGTCTATCCAACTTATTTATACTATGTTGCTGGTGGTTTACCTAAGACCAAAACACATTTCTAACGAGACGACGAATGGCATCTAGTATCATAGTAACTATGAAAGTGATTTGACACGGACCAATTTTTGACTACATGCCATTTCTGGTTATATAGGGAAAATCGTTGATGTCCATAGCAATGGATCCCTTTGTTGTGAAAGTCGAAGAGCCGGAGCAGGAAGAATTGGAGCATAGTGTGGACTATGGGATTTCCACAAAAGTGTCGTTACCCTCTGAATGCTATCGATGCCCAGAATGTTTTGAAGGTTTCTTCAATCTCATGGAATTAAATGATCACATAAAAATCCATTCCTCTGGACAATATCCTTCCAAAGGAACAATTTTGCCATCTTGTACGCTTACACCTATTCAGATCACTAATCTGGCGATTGCCTCGAGCAGCAGGGGTCATGCAGGTACTGCACACATGGGTCAGCAGTCTGCAAGCAAGAATCAAAATGGTTTGGCTACCGGGACAAGAGAAACTATAAACATTTTACAGTACAGTGATAGCTTGTCTGAAAGAGAAGGGCATACTTCTGTATTCCCCTCATACAGGTGTCGCACGTGTTCAAGTTCTTTTACTTCAGCCATGGATCTTTGGGATCATCAGAGAACTCATGATGTTCAGTCGGATTTCTTTTGTAATATTTGCGGTAAATCATACAATAACCGAACTGCTTTAAGAAAGCATCAGTATCTTCACCAAGATGAAAGAAAATTTGCCTGCTTAGAATGCGGGATGCGGTTTAATAGCAACGGCAACCTGAAGCGGCATAAACGAACACATACTGGTGAACGACCGTATAGCTGTGAGGTGTGCCAAAAGAGCTTTGCTCAAGTAACAACGTTAAAGAACCACATGACAACACATACGAATGATAGACCATATGTGTGTGAAGTGTGTAATAAACGATTTCCACGTAAAGGACATTTGACGGGCCACATGGGAACGCATATCAATTTCAATGATGGGCCTGTTAACGTGTACCTTAAAAGCGTAAATGTAGAAAATCGGCTGAAGACCGAGATTGATGTTAATTTAGATAATCGGTCCGAAATTTCTAATCCTGTTGATTGTACGGACGGAAAACGTTACACACTAGAGAGTAACTTTACACTGGAAGGGTCCAGTAGACAAGCCATGCAAAATGAGGTAGTTGTGGAGGTTGTAAGCAATACTGCGTCAGAACAGGTTTTAAAAGTAGATAGAAGCTGGACACAGTGGCCAGGTGATGTACACGTGCCTAGTGGGAGTGTTATTGAGCCTACGGACCAAGTTGGCTTAAATGATCCAGTGGTAACTTCTGCTGCAAGGGATGCCGGAAGCTATGCTGATATAGGCACCAAAAGCGACAAAGGAAAAAGTATGGTTAATAATGCGTTGCATGAAAAGAACACAAAGAGTGACTCTAAACACGACGGGAACCCGGTTGCCCATAGAAGCATTAATGTTTACCGTAGACCATTTGAAGAGTCACGATTTGCTACAGCAGATATCAACAAAACCCGAAGTAACTCTAATGATGCTACTGTTGTTGTGGGAACTATTTTTACCGGAAGTGGCATTGTAAATGTCAAGCATTTTCGCTGCAACATCTGTGGTAAGATTTTGACATCATCGAACCACTTGAAAGAGCATAAATTGATTCATACAGGAGGCAAGCCCCACCATTGTCAGTTCTGCAAGAAATCATTTAGAAACAGTGGGAACTTAAGGAGGCATGAACGTACTCATACAGGAGTACGACCATACAAGTGTAAATTATGTTCGAAGAGTTTTACACAGGCTGGGACACTGAAGAATCACATGTTTACACATACAAAGCTGAGACCATTTCTTTGTTATGAGTGTGGGGAAGGCTTTACACGAAATAGGAATTTGAAAGATCATGTTCGTGCGGTTCATGCCAAAGAGCGACCATTTGCTTGCCCCTTTTGTACACATCGAACGTTTCGTCAAGACCGCCTTAATAAACACATTGATGTCATTCATGGCGGGAGGAAGGGATATATCTGTGACATATGTGGGCGATATTTTAAAACGGTAAAAACGTTAAAGATACACAAACAAAAACATAGTGCTGCGGATTTTGCACATGCTGCTGGTTCGAAACCACAGCTGAATAAAGTTTGGCAAATTAAAAAGCAAGCTAAACAAGCAAGGTTTGTGTGCAACGATTGCAATATTGCTTTTCATTCACAGTATTACCTCCGAGCTCATAGGTCATTTGATCGCTCTGTGAAGGCATCCAAGTGTAAAAATAGGGAATTACACAATGTGGTGCCCTATGTGGTTGGAGATGATGCCGAAGTAGCAGACCAAGGTGGAAAGCTTGAATCAAATAAAGAGAGGAATCTGGAAAGAAAAGTAGCCGTGCTGAAAGTAAAAATTGGAGATGCAGCAACTATTACGTCTATGAATACGTCATATTGTAAGGATTGTTATAGAACTTGCACACCATCAGGTTGTTTTGCGTCATTCGGTCAATGTCACAGATGTCTTAAGCTCTTCCCATGTGATTTATGTAAGAAAGAGTTTTTTGGACCTTTTCTGCTTAAACAGCATTATGGAATGTGTCATAGTAAGAGAAGTAATCGGCATGCATATACATGTACATTATGCAACAGAATGTTTGCCAACCCCAACATATATATCGCACACCGTCAATTTCACTTTGAACGTTACAATGTTCGATCACTAAACCATTACAAGGGTATAGCACATCACTTCCTTTATAAAAAGATTTACAGACCCACGTGGGGACTTATTAGGAGATTTCTTTGTAGCATTTGTTCTAAGTCGTTTGCATTTCTTGGGAAGTTGAAACAACACGAGAAAGGACACAGAGATGGAGGAGAGAAAGAGCCAGTGCAGGATTCAAAAACGTGTCGTATTTGTCACCAATCATTTCAACATTCTGGCGCTCTCTTTAGTCACATGAAGACGCATGCATCAAATAAGAATACGAAATTTAAGTGTAAAGACTGCAAAAAATCGTTTTCACGTCTTGTGCATCTTAAAGAGCACCTTTTGACGCATGCCGAGAAGCAATTTCGTTGTACTGTTTGTAACGAAACATTTGACAGTGCTCAGGTGCTGCAGAAACACAAGGAAAAACACGAGAAATTGACTTGTGACTTTTGTGATCAGATTTTCCATGATATAAGCGAGAGAGAAAAGCATGCTAAGGAGCATCAAGTTATTGGTATGCAGTACATTAAGATAGAAAGTAAAGCAGAGATGGAGGTTGGCAGTGCATCACATGAAACCGATGAAATGCTTTATCTCTGTCAGGTTTGTGGGGGAGGTTTTCATAATATTGAAGTTTTAGAAATACACCAAAGAGGACATTGCTCGTAGCATAGTGTGAATGTATAATTAAGGTATAACATACTTGTAAATTTGATTCAATATTTAAAGTTATTCAAACTGTTGGCCACAAAATGGCTTGAGCAGACCTGTTGTCCTCACTTGAGTCCCTTCTTAGCTCGACTCAACTTACAGCCAATGCAATGACATAAGAATGTTGAAAGTCTTTTGTAATTTGGGAGAGTGTGGGTTGGGTTTGCGTGCTTTAATAATGTGATTATTGGGATATTGACTCTAGTCAGCACCTAGAATACTTGTGTTATTTATATTAATGGAAACACGCTTACCACGTAGAGTACAGTACAAGGTTCAAGTACTTGGAAGGCAGTGCTCCATTCCCATGTGATCTTTCAACAGTCAGCTTCTTGAGCTAGCATTGCTGTTGTGTTGCGTATCATCACCAGGGGCCGGAATATATGTGGTAAAAAAATTCAAAAATATGTATTTATTATTGCTTAAATATGTGGTTTTATGTGCTAAAAATTCGCACAAATATGTGTTTCTGTGCTACAAAATCGCCAAAATATGTATTTATGTGCTAAAAAATTGCCGAAATATATGTGTATATGTGTTAACAATCATTGAAATATGTATTATCGCGCAAATATTTGACAAGAATTTGCTAACATAATACATTTATATTTGTAAATTAATTTATAACCATAGTTGAGTATACAAAACGTCAAGAAAGAAAACACAGGCCAGAGTCAATTTAGGAACAATTAACAGTCTCCATTGCAGTGCACAACAATGTACTTCCGCAGATTCTCCAGGGTGAATCCTTCCCTGTTTTTTCTCAAGACGTTTTAGTACTGGGAAAAGGACCGTTCGACTTAAACGGAAGTCATTGGTGCGAACCGATATGCTACAAGTGCAGTGGGCGAATAGTTCTCCAAGCTGAAGGCAGCAGGCTCTAAGTTTTTGGACATGCTGGCGTTATTGATTGAAGAGTCGGGATCAGTTGCTTCAAGCCTTTGTTCCGTTCCACAATCGTGGAAAACTTCAAAGACAGGGCAAAGTCATCTGCCATGTTTTCCTGCACGTTCAGAAAGATGTGCAAGGCCTCAACTCCTCTTACAGTCCGGCCCTGCAGCTTGTCAATCGCCGCCGGCAAAAATTCGAAGTTAGATTTGATGTAGGCCAGGTCCTCTTTTATTTTCTTTGATTCCAAAAGCTTCTGTGATGGTCGGATGGATTGGGCTTCATCAGGATCGAGAGCCGACACAGCTATCTTCACCTTGTCAAAGTAATTCGCATAGTATGCTGCAGCATCAATCCAGGTCCCCCACCTGGTTGTCACAGGCTCTGGAGGCAGTGGGATGTCAGGATTAAGATCCTTGATAACAATTCTGCGGGATGGGGCCTTGAGATAAACCATCTTCATTTTGACGATCAGATTGTCTACTAGCTCGTATTTTTCGTGAATAGCTTCGGCCAATCGATGCAATCCATGTGCTAGACATGTGATATGGACACAGTTGGGCAGTAGCACACTTAGTCCTTTGGCCATTTTCTTCATGTAGTATGCTGCATTGGTGAGTAGAAGTAGCACCCGACCATAGTCCTGACCAATGACATTTTGCAGAGCATTGACCAGTGCAGCTGCAACTGTTTGATGCTTTGTCTTCCAAAACTTCTTCCAAATCATCCATTGGGCCTGCAATAATATTCAGCACGAATCTTCCGCAGGAGTCTGTTGTTTCGTCCACCGAAACCCACACGTACTTTCCGTCAACCTTCTCTCGAATCTCCTGCATTTTAGAGTTGTACAGCTCGGGAAAGTATCCCTTCCGAAAGGTGCTTTCGT